>JAMKQA010002647.1:0-24687 GCA_024699735.1 Posidonia australis
CCCGCCGGCCCAGGCCGGTCCGGGCCGTGCCGGGCCCATGCCCTGCTGCAGCCGGCCCGACCCGGCCAGTTTTCCATGTCTACCCAAAACCCTAATTAAAATTCCAAACCCCTAAATTAAACTCAAAACCCTAATTAATTAAACGTAAAATCCTAATTAAAATCCAAAACCCCCAAATTAAACTCAAAACCCCAATTAAAACACAAAAAAAACAAATTAAACTAAAGACATTAATTAGAACCCAAAAAACCTAATTAAATTCAAAATCCTAATTAAAATCTAAAACCCTAAAACCCTAAAATAATTAAAATCCTAAAAAACCCCAAAGTAATTAAAATCCTAAAGAAACCCTAATTCAAACCCAATTAATTAAACCGTAAATCACAAAATCAAGAATTTAATTAAAATCATAAAACTCAAATAGAAACCTAAAATCAAAATCCTAAAATCCCTAAAAAATCCCAAAATAGAAACAAAAAAAAACCTAAAACAAACCCCAATCGCCAGGCCCAAATCCAATCGAATACCCCATTTAAGCCCTAAATCACAGACTTAAGTAAGGCGAGAAAATAATTCCGGCGACCCTTATTCTCCGGTGAGATCCTACAGTCTCCGGAGCGCATCCTTGACCTCCCGTGATCTCCAGTCCTTTCTCCTCCAACACACGCTCGATCCAACAGTGCCCAGCCCATGAGAAGGAGAATCGATGGCGTGAAGGAAGCCCATCAAAGTTTAAAAGGGCCGTCGTCGACAGACCAGGGCCCTCCCACTTCAAGCGCGCTTCAGCCTACAAAAGACCCCCACACTCAAACAACTAGAGAGCCCTTGACAATCCCCCACCTTTAGAGCACCCTCTCCAACCAATTTTTCAGCCCTAGAAGCCCTGACCATTGCAGCTAGAGCAATTGACTAGAGCATCGTCGTCGACGCGCGAGGAGACAGCCAGCTCATCCTGAGGTAATTCTTCCTCTTCTTGTTTGAATCATACTTCTTTAGTGCAGTAGGACCCTACTAGGTCATCTGGATAGGATTTTGCGGAGATTAGCCCCCCTGTACATCGCCTTCTTCCCCTCTGATGGTGGGTTTACCACCACCGATGAGGCCACAGGCCTCCAGGGCCAGTGAGGCCCCACGGGCCTCTCCTTCCTCTCCCCCTCTTTCCTCCCCCTTTCTCCCTGAGTTCCCATCGCTTAGGAGGAGTCTGGTTGGCCTCCCACGGCCAGAAGCTTCCCCGTCGCTCCTGTCGACTGCTGGTCCTCACCGTGAAGCCCTTGTGTACTTTGGATGTCCCCTATCACTCATGACCACCTCTGAGAGACCCACCACATCGTCATGAACCTCACCAAGCCACTGTGCCGTTGTTCTAGAGACTAGAGCGCCACCCATACCTCCGCCGTCGTCGTCTTCGACACAAGAGACAGGAGGAGCACTCCAGACCTTCCCAATCCTCTTCGACGCCTCCAAGAGTCCCCTCAGGCTTCCCCGAGGCTTCTCTGGTACTCGCCCTGCCGTTCCTACCTCTACGTTGCTGCCAATCCCCTCTACCGTCATCTTCTCCGGCGTCGACAATCGCTCGCTGGAGCCAGAGGCAGGGGAGGCATCTCAGGCCTCCCTAATCCTGCCCACCGCCCTTGGAAGCTCCACCATGCTTCCCTCTAGCCTCCTTAGCTATCGTCGGAGCCTTCCAGTTGTTGCACTGCTGCCGGGTCATCGCCGAAGGTCGCGTCGGAGCGCGAACACTGGCGGTCCTCTAATGATCTTTGAAGGATAGTTCTTTAGATTAGGTCCTATAGTTTTAGGTTTTTTACTTTTAGGCCCTTAGATCCTTACATTTAGGTCCTGTGCTTTTGTGTTTAAACCCCTGGAGATTTAAATTAGTTTTATTCCTTTTATTATTCCTGTAAATATTGCATGATTTATCCTGTTTAATTTTAAATCCATTTCCAATCCCATAAATGTTTGTTTCTTCACATTTAGACCCTTGCATTCATGTTTTCTTTATAATTAAGTCTTGAGATTTTGCATTTTGCCCTCAGAATCCTTTAAAATGAATTTTCTTTGTAAATTTTGCATCTGTAACCCTGAAGTCATCCATAATTACACTGATCATGTAAAAAACTTGATTTCTATTGCATTTTGGTCCTGAAATTTTGTACGTCAACTCTTGAACACATTCCATAATGTTTTCTAGGCATGAACATTTACATCTAGACCCTAGATTTTTTTTAAATCATTAATCATGATTTTAATTGTATTTTAAATCACATTTTGGTATGATTCACATTTATTGATCACATGTGCTTGTAAATCACCACCTGAATAGAGTTTTCATCAAAAACCATGTTTGCAATATAAATGAATTTCTGATATCACATTTTAGTCAAATTCACATTTTATGTGTGAATTTTGCACAATAAACCCTGAATTTTCAAGAAATTACCAAAAATGTAATTTTCACACATGTCACACCACAGTGTCACATTTTCTTTAAATCCATCATTGTAACGTTAGGATAAGACTTTCTGAACACATTTTAACCACAATTTTCCCCTTTTTGTGAATTTTACACATTAGACCTTAAGTTTTCAAGAAAGTACCAAGGTGTAATTCTCACACATCTCAGTGCTACATTTTCCTTTGATCTATCATCTACACACTAGGATAGAAGTCACTGAATGTATTTTAATCCAAGTTTTCACCATTTTTTGTGAATTTTACGTTTTGGTCCTTGTACTTGTCCCTTATTGTGTTTACATCATTTTATTGTTTTTATGACCTTGTCTTTTGCATGTTTTCTTGAAAATAACATTTTCCTAATATCTTGCATACATTTTGGCATATCTTAGACCATGCATCGCTTACATACACGCATTTGTCACATCCGACCAAAGAAATGGCCAAATTGCTCCTGTGTCACCAATTCATGCACATGCATGTTAGTTTTTGCACTCAATCATGCATGATCTTTGTCTAAGTCATTCCTCAGCACCTCTTACACATTTAGGTACACATTCATGCATTTTGCATAATTTTTTATCACATTTGCGTATCAATCCATCCTATTTAAGTAAGCCTGCATCTCATGTATTTCCTACATGGATTTTTCTTCATTTTGTTTTCGGAGTCCCTCACCCAACATTTGATTTGATTTCCTTTACTCCTACATTTCGGATTTTTTTCAATTTGATTTGGATTTCATTGCCTGAGGACATAGACTAACTGATCAAAAGGCCCACATTGGCCCAATCGTAAATTTTTTTTTCCCCTTTTTTTGCTTTTTATGACATTTTCCATAATTCCGATGATGTGGTTTGACCCCATTTTGATCATTTTGATATCGGTGTTATTTTGTAGAACATTCTTTTCAAAAACATTGTCATTTCATGTGATTTTCTTCATATGTCGCCATTTAGTCGTTTTACGTGGACTTCTTTGCAATTTTTCCATCTTGATTTCCACGATGTTTTCTATGATTCTGATGTTTTGCGTTGGTTGCATATTTGAAGTTCTTTATGTCGATGTGGTTTTCCAGAGCCTTCTGTCCAAAAATATCGTCATTTATGTGAATTTCTTTATATGTTACAGTTTACCTACTTTGCGTGGACTTCTTTGTAGTTTTTCTGTCTTGATTTCTGCGATATATTCTATGATTTTGACGATTTGAGTTGGTTGCATTTTTTATTCTCATGACGTATGTATGATTTTCTGAGTCATTTTCGATAAAAACATCGTCATTTCATGTGATTTTCTTTGTCATATCGTATTTCGTGGTTCATTACTTCGTGTGGATTTCTCCGCAGTTTTCGCGTACCATCTTGCACATCATCTAGTCTTGTCTTGGCATTCATATTAGCATGATTAGAGCATAATCTAGTCTTAGCAAACATCTGTTCAGCCTCTAGCAAGCGAATTAGACTAGAAAGACCGAGTTTCTCGGGCATATGGGGGTGCCTAACACCTTCCCAGTGCGTAATAGGAATCCTTACCCATCCTTTGGTTTGTGGACATCTGGCCTTCATATTTGCATCTCATGCATTCATCCTTTGTATTTTGTTTGTGGTTTTTCTCGTCTTTCTCTTAAAAGACTAGGTGGTGACTCCTTTTCTTTTTCGTTTTATCCTATCTGGCGCCTTTGCCATCCTAGCATGGCTATGGCCTCCTTCCTCTGATGCGACTCCACGTTGGATCTTTGGGCAGGCATGGTCACACTATCAATGGAAGGAATATGTTTACTTGTTTTTACCAAGAACTTGCCTTGCACCAGTGTAAAACATGCAACTGATCCGCCCACTTTAACTTCATAAGGTAAGTAGATCATGAGATGTTCCATTGAGTCAAAGAAGACAGGTAGAAATATCTTCTCCAGATTGCACAATATGAGAACAATATTTCCCTCTAAAGTGTCCATGTCTTTCACAAACAAGTCAGAGGAGCAAATGGCCTTGAAGAATTTACTTAGATCTGTAAGTATGTTTACAATAGGCTTAGACAACAAACCTCTAAATGCAAGGGGAAGTAGTCTCTCTATAAACACGTGACAATATTCATGACTTTTCATTCGCTTGAAAGTATATTTCTTGAAATCCACAAGTTTTGATATATTTGATGCATATCCGTATGGAAATTTCAAGTTGCTGACCCACTCACACACTGTCTTTATCTAATTCTTATCGAGTGTGTACTTTTCCTTTGTCATTTCAATCTTTCCATTGACATGTTCTATCAGGTGCAAGTCCTTACAACTACAAACCAACTTCAAATCTCTATGTGCATTTTCTATGTCTTTTGTCTTACCCTTGACATCCATTACCATGTAGAACACATTGTCAAATACATTTTTCTCGATATGCATGACGTCTAAATTGTGCCTAATTAAGAGTTTAGACCAATACGGTAACTCCCAGAATATGTTGATCTTCGTCCAATTGTGAATGTTCCCGAATCCTTCTAATGTTTGTAGACCAACATCATGACCAAAAATGATCTGCTCAAACTTTAAAAGTCGATTAAATACTTGCTCTCTCGACAACTTAGGTGGTGAGTTAGACAGTTTAACTTTATTCTTCTTAAATGTTTGTTTCTATCTTCGATATGGGTAGTCCATGGACAAAAATTGACGATAAAAGTCTAAGAAACACGGTTTGTGACCACATTGAAGCTGAAATAACTTTGTATGTTACATACAATACAGACAGCTCATCTTTCAATGTGTGCTCCAATCAGATAACATACCATATGCAGAAAAATCACTTATAGTTCAGTGAAAAGCAACCTTCATATTAAAAGTTTGCTGTTTGTTTGCATCGTATGTCTCAATCTCAGTATCCCAAAGCATCTTCACTCGTCTACAAGAAGCCTCAAGTACACGTCAATGTGTTTTCCAAGATGACTTGGACTAGAATGAGCAAAGACAAAAGCGTGTACGACCTTTTATTACACATAGAAGGAGGTAGATTATATAGTGTAATCATGACAGGCCAACATGAATAATCGTTTCCGCTATTATGTGGATTGAATCTATCACTAGAAAGACCAACAACGATATTACGATTTTCAACAGCACAAGATGGAAAGGACTCCTTCAGAACTTGCTAACATTTGGTGTCAAAAGGATATTCCATATCAGAGTTCTGTGTATGATCTGTATGCCATATCATATCTTTTGCAGTCTCTCTACAATAGTACAACCTCTTCAGTCTCGGTGTCAGAGGAAAATAACGAAGTACCTTCTAAGATACACGTGTCTTTGAGTCACTTTTGTAATAGGGCTCATGACATTCTGGACACTCTAATTTATTCTCGTTGTTCTTGTAGTACAAGATATGATATTTTGAGTAAGCATCAATCTTCACTTCTGTCAACCTCATCTTTCTCATCATCTTTTTCGTCTCGTAGTAGTTCTTCGGCAATTCATGATTCTCTGACAACATTTTATTGATTTTACCTTTCATAGCATCAAAACAACTATCTGTCATGTTGTAGTCGATCTTCAAAGCCAATAACTCAGACACTGTCAATAACTTTGTGTAATTCTTGCAACCTAACCATAATGGCTCCTCCGCCTTTCTTAATAACTCATAAAACTCTTGAGATTCCTCATGTAGCTCTTCATTAGCAGACGCATCAAATTTAAGACCTACCACGTCCATCACCATATTCACAATGATATCCGTACTAACAGGAGCAACTTTTCAATGACTTTGAAAGGTCATTCCATGTTTAAACCAACACTTGTAATCTTCCACAAATTCTTTCTTACATAAATGTATTTCCACATCCCTTCTCGATTATTTTTTAAATAGTGTATATTTTTTACAATGACATATAATCATTCCATTCCTTTTCACAATACTCGGACCTTGACTATATGCAAATTCTACAAAGTTCTGAACCCCATGCAAAAAACTCATACATATTTTTCCATCCACAACTTGTATATACATCTAATTATAATGAGAAGACATTTCTTTCTACAAAAGAAAAAAATGATAAGATGTTTAGATTGAAAAAAATAAAACATGATGAGTAATCAAGAAATAGGTGCAAATCAAGATGATGTTGCTATGGTAAATATACTCTTTGATAGAATAAACAAGAAACTCATGTAGTAAAGCTTCTTGAACTTTTCAAGTCAAGAAACAATTAAAATAGTCATGACAATGATTGAACTTTCCTTGAGAAGTCATCAAAGTTTTTTTAGTTTAATTAATTGAAACTGCTAGCATTGAAGCTACTTTCTAAGAAGAAACTTGTGGAGAAAGAATAGGTATATAACTCTCTCCACTGGTAATTTAACGAGGTAACAAGCCAATATATATATACATACATATGATGCTCGTAGCAACAAAGAGGCTTCACTGAAGCACATGTACAACAGGCAATATTGGGAGACCTTGATAATTAATCTAATAATGGAGTGACAGTCTAACAGATAGTAAAAGACTTAAACATGACATTAAGAAAAACCTAGATTAACATTGAATCAAGAAGAAACAAAATACATTCATTGATTACGGATTGAATCATTTGTCCTTGCTTGATCTAATAATTAGTCATGGTGAGAAACCTCAATTACTAACTTCGGAATCGGAATCACATAATAATAGAGATGTATGTGTACTAACTAGCGTAACTAAATAGATTCAGGAACACAAAGAAGGGCCAACCATAATCTAGTCTACAATGATGACTAATCGTGTACATACTTGTGCAATGCAAACTTTCAGTATAAATTAAGTAGACATCCAACCTTAAATAATCTGCTTAGAATCAACAGAAATATTCTGCGATTAAAACAAGCCATCTATGTGAAGGGAACAATGAATTACTTGTCAATAGAAATTTTCTGTAGTTGTCTACTTGTCAAAGGCAACACACATTTTAGATGACTTAATGTTGGTATTAAAAGTTTCAGTTCGTTTCAATCCATTGAAATAGCCGCTACAAACCAATGCGTATAAATAGAATTACAGTAGGCATCTATGTATATTGACAGACAACAACAAACCAATAGAATTTAAATAGTTTATTTTATTCACTACTTGAGAGTTGTCCATGACCCTTTTTTATTATTTTAATTTTATTTCACATTTATCAGAAAGTTGAATTCGCCAGTGGGTTTGGCACTAATCCAATTATGGCTCGACAACATTTTGAAAATACATCAAATCTAATAAGGGAAAATCAGTAAAAATTATCAACCCACATTTTCCACAAGGTTCTAAATATAAGGTCAAATATTATTGTCACAAACACCTTGTCCAATGCCAATATCATAGACATCCAAATGTTTGAAATTTTCAGGCAATAATATAAAGGCTATAACTGACTCTGTTGAAGAAATAGCAAGATAATAAAGTCACTACTTTAATTATATCAACTCATTTAGTAGCAGCCTTTTGGAATAAGAACACCGACAATTTAGAAGTAAGCATGATTTTAGTAACATAATAAAGCAGGCCCATAAAATCTAAGAAAAGATAACTGACGGAGAGACAGAAGAAGATACATCTTCATCTTATAAACTAAGAAAAAATTCCAGAGCAAATGGAAGCATCCTAAGCCCCTCCATGAATTAAACAAATCTTGTAACCATTGTGAACAAAAAATGGAAGAAATATCCATGCATTAAGTTGAAACTGTCTTTGATTTGAAGATTGAATATATCAAAAAAAACATTAGCTATATTTATACAATAATATGACAAATATTTATACAACTCAAGTTTATATACGCAAAGAATTTCCAATATAGCACCAATACAAAAGGATTACCTATAACAAGATGATAGGATAACGACATATCTACACTCTAAAAAATTTTAACATTTCAAATAATATTGAAATACCAAATACAACATACACGACTATAAATGATATTACAAAAAGAAACCATGGGCAACATTTTTTTGAAGAAAAAGGTGGACAACATTGCAATCACTAAGAAGAAATCAAGCTGCAAACACTAGCATATACACACTGATTCAGAACAAAAAGACTAAAATTTCAATAAGGTGTCCTTGTTTTTGGTCTGATGTTGTCTAGTTTGTCTTTTTTTTTGGATTGTCATGTTGTCTTTCTGGTCTTGTTGAGCCATTTGCCTTTCACCAAGGTGTCCTTGTTTTTTGTCTGATGTTGTCTTTTTTTTTTTGGAGGTTGTCATGTTCTCTAGTTTGTCTTGTTGAGCCATTTGCCTTTTGTATTGTTGATTTTGGGATTGAGGTAGTACAACTAATCCTGGAGATGACTTACTTCTTTAAGTCTAATTCTAAATAATTCTCAACAGAATAAAAAACACAATCAGCAAAGTGGTAAAGCCACTTGTAGTTGTACAAGAGATAGTAAGTTTGAGCACCATAGATAGCAACAAAATGAGCTCATTTAGGAGCAATGGGTTTAAGTGATTACAAATTTGGATCATTAAGATAGTGATTGTGAAGGACAACCACTATGTATTGTCAATCCATAATTATATTTCAAGAAAGGAACATCTAAGACTTTCTAAGAGCAACCACTCTATCAAAGCGTTCAGGCTTTATTTAATGGATTAAGCTAGCCTAATAGAATGGATTGATCCATAAATAGATAATCTATCAATATGTGTCCAATTGGTCAAATATTTCGCAGCTTGACATTCTTTATATTTGTTGTGTAGGAAAGATAACAATGAAAAGTAGATTGAGTTGACTTTGCTACATTGTGCATCACCTGGAAAGTGCATGACAACACACCACCTCCACCCAAGTACCCACTGCACCACCACCTCCACCTCCTGCGTCATTCTCTCCCAATAGCAACTCAACCAGCAACACATCACAACAACCTGTCAACAGCAAGCCACATCCAAGCACCTTTAGTACAACCACCACCTCTCATGGTCTCCCTCTCTCTTGGTTGGGCAATCCTTTTGACACTCTGCAACTCTCCTCCTCTTGGCCATCTGTGCTCTCGGCCTGCATAACTCGTGAAGCCATAACCACCGAACAACCACTGCCACTGCACCACTGTCCACCTCCCTCACATTGCCCCATAGCCACTAAGCAATCCCAAAGCCACGGCATTGCCTCCTCCTACCACAACTGAACACCCGCAGCACCTCCGTAGATCCAGGCATGCTACCTCCGCCACGCCTAGAGCCAATCGAAGAAGAACCGTCGAAAGACAAACCTCAGCCTTAAACACAGGTAAGCTCCTTCTTCCCTGATATGCACATTTGAGTCTTTTTCCTCGTCTGTTTTCCTGCTTTGATCTTGTTTTGCATCAGTTTCATTTTCGTTTCTGCCACAGTTTCGTGTCATAGCCATGTGCATGGTGATGGGTTCAAGGTTGTCCATGTGAGGCCGACGGCCCTTGAGCGTGGACAATAGCTCATCCGAGTCCATGCTCCTCCTTCCTAGTACTCGATGCATGCTCACAGCTTAGCAATATACCTCCTTAGGCTAGCCATCTCGCCGATGGTGAAAAAGCCAAGAGCCACGGTGGAATTGGAATGGTGAACATCGGTCTTGCTTGCACTGGTTCCTCTCTATATTCCCCCATCCCCTACTCCTTCCTCCACCCTCCATGAATGTCGAGAAGGGTCCTTGGAGTTCACAGCCCACCACCATGGCCATGAAGAGTCGACTGAACCCAACAACGGACATGGGAGGTGGGGGAAGGCAGCGTAACTTCCTGGATTAAACCATGATCCTTTGGAGTGCTCCTGTGCGTCCATGCATGTTCCCCCGTAACCTTTTTGCATGATTAGAGAGCTTGATTTTTGCCAACATCGCGTTGGAACTTGCAGCTTGGATTGCAGAGCCTGGGGCGCACATATATGGCGCCAATACATGGTGCAGATTATGGGCACACTATCCCAACACATTTCATGTGTTTTCCAAGAACATTTGTTTGGGTATGAGGTGGCTTGGGAGTGCACTTGCATTAAAGCATGCTTACATGTGCTTAAACCCGAAATTTCTTCTAAAGTGGGGTTTGAGTTAACCTTACCATAAAAGTACCTTGTCCAGTATTTAACCTCTCTAATAAAAATACTAATGCCTTGCACTCTTACTCTCAATGTAGGGTTGCTGCGGAAGACCTAAAGGAGGTTGCCTTGGCAACCAATATCCTTGTCTTCCAAGTCTTCATTTTTTTGGGTTTTCCGATTGCATCCATTGGACAATGATACTCACTACTCGGACTCTTGAGAATGGACTGTGATATCTCTCTAGTGTTTTGTATTCACACAAGCCTTGTGTGTGTGGCACCTAGTTTAGAACCCGTATAGCGTAGCTAAGTAGTAGATCGTATTGTGCTCTACTTGTTTTATTTGCATTAGCATAACATCAAGCATATCTTAAGCATATATTTAGAGCATTCATTAGCATAACATCAAGCATATCTTAAGCATATATTTAGAGCATTCATTAGCATAACATCACATTATTATCCTTGGACATATCCTTCTTTTCCTTCTTTCCTTTTCTTCTATCGTCTCCTTATTCACTCTCCTCTTCTTTTCCTAATTAAAAAAATGGAGGGAGAAGAGAGGATACGGTAGAAAGAAGAAGAGGAATAAAAAGAGGAGGAAAAGGATGAAGACGTGTTATTAGTTGTCATTATCGTAGTTAGAGATCGTCATCGGTGAATGATACATATCTTTAGATTTCTCTTTCATACTTGAAATGATTATGTGATTTAAATTTTTAAGGATTTTCAATAAATTATTCTTGGATGAATGGTAATCATAAATAGTAAAAGTGAGTTTTGGATTTTGATATTTTGAACTACGCTTAATGGATTCTTGTGATTTTTGTCTTAAATGGAAGATCATCTCGAGATCTTCAATTTATTATATTATTTACAATTTTTGGATACATGTAAAGAGACCGGTGGTAATTTGAAGTCTCAAGTATACTATAATAATGAATAATGACCGTCAGTTTTGGTTGTTGATTTATCTGAGTTGTACTTAATGGATTTTGATGATCCTTGTTCTAAATTGTAGAGCTTATTGATATGTTCAATTTAGTATATTGTTTATAATTTTTAGATGAAGAATGAATTTTTAACATCAAAAATTTAAATCTGGTTAACTAAGATTTTAGATGTTTAACTAAGATTTTAGATGTTGGAGGAAGAAGATTAATTTGGAAATTTTACATTTTCATCCCTTTAGTTTGTGAAATTTGCATTTTAGTTCTAAAGTTTTATAATAATTACTTTTTAGTCCTTGAATGGACTTTACTGTTTGGTCCTTGAACTTTGTGAAAATTACTTTTCAACCCTTAGCTCTTGAATTTAATTACTTTTCAATTCTTAGGTTTTATTTAAATTACATTAAGTCCTTAAGGACTTGTTTTTAATATGTTTAGTATCATATTAACATTGTAGATAATTATGGTATAATAATAATTAAGTGAATCATTAGAGACAAGTTAGGGATTGCCAAAATCACATTAGCAAGATCCCACAAAGCTATAGTTTAGTACAACAGACTATATGACTTAGAAATACTGAGTCTTTCTCCTTATTGGTTTAGATGGACTTTAGAATTAATGTTTGGCCATAAGATTAGATATTGGTTAGTGTTTGATGTGGTGCACTGAATTTAGTATTCAACGACACTATTTAGGTATAGGTTATATTGATGTCTAGTCTTGCAAGTCAAAAGGAACTTCAAAACCATTATTTGTTTTTTGTGTGGTTCTTTTGGATGGACTTTATACCTAGAAAATGTTGTTGCTATTTTAAAGGGGTTTTGTGAGTTTGAAATGGTTTTCAAATAATTTTGAAAATATATAGATGTGTTGACATCCGGGTGAGGTGTCGGGGTTCGACTGTTTGTGGTGTAGTTGTGCCTAGTTCCTCGACATTTGATTGTTGAGTTGTTTGTGTGTTCAGGTGGGGTATGTGTTAGGTGACCTTTCTGTGGTCATTCATATATATTTATTGAGTGTTTTTCACAAGTACAAGATAGACGTAAGACTTTCGACTAATGTACATAGAGAAAGAGTCACTTGACCACATATCAAGAATTTTAAGTAAGTAAGTAGCTTGATTTTATTTCAGTTAATAGTACTTTTATTTTTACTGTCATACTTGAATTTAATTCTATAGCTAGTGTAACTAATAAAAAAAATGTGATTAGATTAAGGATAACGGCTTAGGGATCGTTACAATAACACAAACATAGATAAAATTATTTAATAATTATCCTCTTTCTTCATCATTAGTATTGGTTCCTTTATTTTTTTCAATAATAACAAACCTACCTATTCAAAAACTACCTCTTTTACCTAATCAACAATATTGTACTATGGACGATATCCCCAATCACCTAAAGCTTTTTTGAAATGTCTTTGTAGTGGATATTGTTATTTTCTGATATTGCATGATCCACAACTAGTATTTGGAGATAGAAACTTACATCTATAAGCGGAGAAAAAGACCCACACCGACGTTAGGAAAATAACCTTAAAAATGTCACTAGTGATCTATCAAACTCTTGTTTCTTCCATAGCCAGAAGACAATATAACCGACTAAGTTATGAACTTGTTGCCACCCTACTTAATACGTGATCCATGTAGGTTTCTATCTAAATCAAGCATTTGATGTGGCTGTTGGGATTTATTGAATAGAGATACGTGTCTGCCACATTTTGGTGGATTTCTGTTCACTGCCGTAATGTGGACGAAACATGAAGACCCCACGTTTGGTTATTAGCTCAATTAAATTTCAGTTTTACAAAACCATATGGAATCAAGTTGGACAAATCGAAACATTAGAACTAGGTCGAGGTCATTTGGGTACAAATCGAATCGAAACTAAATTCAGTTCTTGGCTTAGTTTCAATCTTCGCTTTGATGATAACTAAAAGGTGCCAGTGCATTGCTGACAATATAACACTCTTTTGTGGCATTTCGATGGAAATCTCAACTTTAAAAGCCCTCAGATCATCCAAAATCATATTCCTCGTGTACAATATATACGGTTAAGTAAAAATGTTTGAAATAGAACAAAATTACGTCGTGAAGTATGATGCGTGTTAACAAAAAAGTGAATTTATTTGCCGTATAAAAATAATGTATGGGTTTTAGCTGGCTCATCATTTATCATATGCCTTGCAGACAGCGACGACATTAATAATCTACAAAAGTAACCAACACCTTCTACATTATTAAAAGAAAACAGTTAAGGTTGAACCGTAGAGAGAACGATATGTCAACCGCATTTGCCATGGCCGGCGCAGTAGTCTGGATCCAGACAAGTCCCGGTATTAAAAACACCATGCGTTGGTTGTCTGCTCAATGCACGAACAAGAATGAGACAGGATGACATAAACAAAAAAAAAAGGCTTATTGTTTTGACAATGTTTCATTATCACAATCACAGTGGTTGATAGAACTTTAAACTCATCACAGTATTTGAGTTCGAATCCTAGAAACTCGCAGTGATCTTTCCTAGTAGGCTAATACATCGTTATGTATATCCTAATTTCTACTACTTTGTCCAAATGGTACGCTATCTATTTCCACCTTTTTTCTAAAATCTTTTTATCTGCATCACATTTTGATTTCAAAAATTTGAAAAAAAATTTGCGACTTCTAAATGAATGAGTTGTAATAATGGGACTACAATTGGGGAGGCTAATCGAATCGTATGCTCTATTCGCGTTATAAAAAGGAAAAACCAAACGCTCACGAATGTAAGTAATAGTTACGACGAATAAGAATTTTTCAGATGATTGACTGAATTACCAACTTCACCCGATCACTCACCTGGGTAATCAAGTTCCTCTTGAGGATGCCTTGCACGATCAAGAAGACGACAAGCTGGGAACTTCACCCTCGCTTATTTTAAAATAAAAGGACTGAAAGAGTACCGAAGATTTTCTCTTACTACAGAAGTAACTGCTCATTCAAGTAGCAAATATGTAGCAGCATATTTACATCTAGAACAAACAGACGTAAGCACCAAGCAGAAGGGAAGAAAACTTAAAACACCTTAATTATTGATAAGGGATTCAATACATACTTGAAGATGCCGACCTTACATTTCCTCTATTATGCAGATAAGAGTAATGGCTTTTTTAAAGATTTAAATTGAATACATTAACCCTTCAACTGACCTGGATAATACAACATTACCGCAGGCTTATCCAGAATCTTACTTTAACTTAAATATACTAGTTTATGAACGATAACATTCTCGCTAACGAAGAAAACCACCATTGGACGACCTTATTCTTCTTTTTCTTAGCCTCTCTGAAATGGCAAACGCCAACTCTAAGGATTGTGAAGCATTGAGTCTGGGGTCACAGTGTGTGTGGTAGCGGGAGCTCAAGTCGTCATAGGTCACCAGTTTGGACCCACCGACACATTCTGTGACATTCTGGCCTGTCATCTCCAAATGGACTCCTCCAGGTTGGCTTCCCTCTTGCTCGTGAACATCAAAGAAAGCTCGAAGCTCGGACTGGATAAGAAAGTAGTATATGACATGTCATAATAGGAAACAAAACATGTAATAAAGAATGAAGTTAAGACCCAGAGGAACTCAGTCATTCTGGGTTTGTTTCTTACCCGTATTGCATCAAAAGATCTGGTTTTCAAGCCGCAAGGAGCCTTAGTAGTATTCCCGTGCATTGGGTCACTCACCCATGTAACAATTAATCCGGCCTGGCGTACAGCTCGAATTAGATGGGGAAGCTTTACACGCATGTTTTCAGCTCCCATTCTTGTGATAATGGTCAGCCTACCAGGCTTGTTGTGAGGGTTCAGGATCTCACAGATCTTCACGAGCTCTGAAGGAGCCATCTTGTCACTAACCTGAACAAAGAGCAGCTAGGCATGTGAAAAGGAGGCAACAAAATAAGAACGAAACAAAAAGATCAAATATATGCATCATGGTCATATAAGTGTAATAACATCCCATACTTGTCAAATGTGGACGTCAAATAACACGATAGTCAAACATTAGCCTTTTTCCTATAAATGGAATATATTTGTATATGTAAGAAATAAAACCAAGATAGATCTCCTTGATTAATGACTGAGTACATATATATAATGATTGGTATACAAGTCATAATGAAATTGTTAGATCTAATATTGTTTAGTGCTATATGTTATATGAACAAATAGATATCTGTGTACTTAGCATGGTCTATATATATGTAACTACTACTCTCAATAAATTATTATTCTCTCTAATCTCAACATAATATCAAGAACATAGGTTTAAGGTTAAGAGAACCCTAACCCTAGTCATCACCCCCACCCCACACTGTTGACAGCCCTTCCAACCCCCCTTGTGATGTCAACCCTTCCGACTCTCCTGCCGGCTTCTCCCTACAACCTGCTCCTTCCCTCTTGCCACCTCCTCTCTTGCCAACCCTTCTTCTCCCGACGGCCCTCCCATCTAACGATTCCACAGCCTGTGTCATTGATCAACCCTATAAAAAAAAGGATGTAAAAGGCTACTATGCCATTGTGGAACATTTGAAAGTCTCGTATGTGTTTAGGTTATATGTGACTTGAGACTGATCTACATGTTTTTGAGTTAGGCATTGAGATCCAACCTTATTCATGTATTTGTGGTTGTTGTTTGTCATGATGGTGTATACCATGACCTCTTCTTCTACATCCAACCTCACTAGTGATGCATGACTATGAAATCTCAGTGGAACTACTATCAAACTCAATGGTAGCAACTATCTATTATAATCCAAATCCTTTACAGTGTTTCTTGGTGTACATCCAAAAGTGAAGTACATCACAGATGCTCCTTTGACGGTAAAGGATCCCACATATGATGATTGATTTTTCTCTGACTGTGAAATTATATCATAACTTGTTAACAACATGGAATCGAATATCACCTCAAATGTTATGTTTTTGACTCCGACTAAAAGGATATGGGATATGTTAAAGGAGATGTACAACCATGAGAAAAACATATCCCACGTCTTCGAGATATATGAAAAGTTTCTCCCTTTAACAAGAAAATCGTTCTGTTCAGGAGTTTTATACATCGCTTCGCTCTGTTATAAATGAACCAAATACTTATCAACCGATTGTCATTGATCCGAAGATTTTTAAGGAATATCACAATGGTTTGGTTGTTGCAAAGTTTCTCTCTGGGCTTTATCCAAATGTTGCCTATCACATTTGTAGTCATGTTCTTGGTATTAATATGGTATACCCGTTTCTGTGTCATATCAATCTGCCATGGTAGTTTCCATTAAAGGTCGTAATCGTAGACGTGGCCAAGGTCGTTCCTTAGGAGGACAACGTGGCACTCCCAAGTGCGATCACTGTGATAAGTCTAACCATATCTCTGACAAGTGTGGAACAAGTTCAGCCAACCTAACAGGGCTCATCATGCTGCCACAAAAGATGTTCCTAGTGATTAATCTTCATCTGATGTTTTTACCATCTCTCAGGCGAAGTACAATAAATTTCTTCGGTTACAAGCAAACAATCCTCTACCACTATTTCTCGTGCTACCATTTGAGGTACAGGTGCCTTTTTAACCTCTAAAGACAGTTCTTGGATTACAAACTCAAGTGTCTCTACACATAAGTCAAATACTCATGATTTGTTTACCCATTTATCTAACCTGTCTAATATTCATTCTTTATCCAACCTGACTAATATTCATTCTATTTATTGATGGTCATCAATGTAATGTCTCTAAGGAAGGAGTTATTCAAGCCATTTCCCAACTCACTTATTATAAAATCCTTTATGTCCCTAACCTTCCTATTAATTTACTCTCCATCCAAGCCTTATATTGTTGTGTAACATTTTTCCCTTTTCGTTGTATCTTTTAAGATTTACCATGAGCGTAGTCATGGCATTTACCTACTGGTTCGTGATGAGATATCTCAAGAGTTAGCATCTTATGTATCCCTTATTGAGTCGTTTATTTTATGATACTAACATCTAGCTCATCCTTCTCATTACAAACTTCAGCAGACTCTTCCGTCAATTTCAGTTAAGTCTTTTAATTGTGAGTCATATCAGTGGATAAGCATTATTGTGCTACCTACAAACGTCCTTGCAGCTATACTAGTCAATCTTTCTTTGAGTTAGTTAATTGTGATATATGAGATCCTACTCATGCCTCTTCTGTCTTTAGTTATCATTATTATATTATTTTCATGAATGATTATTCTCGTGTTTCATAGGTCTATCTTCTTAAAGACAGAGCGTATATTTTTGATGTAATCAAAAAATTCTTTGTTGAAATTGTAAATCAATTTTTTGCTTCTAAAATTTTTCATACTAACAATGCTTTGGAGTTTGTTTCAAAATATTTTCAAACCTATTGTGTCTTTTTGGGAATTTTACATTAAACTACATGTTCTTGTACAACCCAATAGAATGGTATTGTAAAGAGAAAACATGGACATTTTCAATGTTGCTCGTACCATTATGTTACAAGATGAATACTCCTAAATATTTATTTATGGTTTGATATTGTTCTTATGCTATCTATCTTATCAATAGGACTCTATCCCTTACAAGATTGTATCTTGATACTCGCTTATTTCATTTACCTCTTAAGGTGTTTGAATGTACCACTTTTGTTCAAGATTTTTCTTCAAGTCTTAACAAACTATCATCTCATTCCATTAAATGTGTTTTTATAAGATATTCTACGACTCAAAAAAGGTATAAATGTTATCACCCTATTACTAAATGATACTATATTTCTGTTGATGTTACTTTCTTTGACTTTAGTGACTCATGTCCAGGGAGAATTCATCTTACTTCTCCTATTGAGGTTTCTCTCATGGTACTTGTGTTTCTGCTACCATTCAAGCCCCTACACGTCCTTTGTAGGTCTTTCAACGCCACCAACGGGAACATCATCCACCTCTTGTCAAGCCACCACAACCATCTGCAAATCCGTCTTTCTCAAACGTCCAAGACTTCATTGCTCTTTGAAAGTGTAAATGATCTACCATTGTTTATCCTATTTCTAATTTTATTTCCTATAATCATCTTCACTCATCATTTCGTCAATTAGTATTACCTATTTTGTCTAAGTCTACTCCTAGGAACTATGAAGAGGCAATTCTTGTTCCTTAGTGGAAAGAAGCAATGAATGTAGAGATGTAGACTCTATTATCTTGTGGTACATAAGACTTAATTTCTTGCCCAGTTAGGACTAATGTGGTCGGATGTCAATGGAACCACACCATTAAGTACAAACCTGATGGTACTATGGATCGCTATAAAGCTTGCCTTGTTGCTTGTAACTTCACTCAAACATTTGAGGTAAATTATAAAGAGACCTTCACACTTATTGCTAGACTAAACTCTATTCATGTGTTGCACTCTGTCGTCATCAATCAATCATAAGAGTTATGGAGCAATCTCCTAGGTATGTTGCTCAACAAGAGAATAGAATATGTCTTCTCAAGAAGACTATTTATGGGTTGAAGCAAAGTCTAAGAGTCTAGTTTGAAAAGTTCAGCAAGATTATCATAAATAATGGGTTTTAATGATATGCTATCAATCATTTAGTGTTAAGGCAGAGCAGAGTTAGTGCTATCCTCGTAGTGCATGTTAATGACATTCTTCTCACAAACAGTGACAAATCAAGAATCATGGAAACAAAAGAATATCTGAATAAATATTTTATCACGTTGGACATAGGAGGGCCGAGATATTTTCTAGGAATTGAGTTTGCTTATGGCAAAGACATGATGACTCTATAATAGAGAAAGTATGCACTTGATCTTCTCTAAGAGATTGGACTTCTAAGGTACAAACCAAAAAGGACTCCTATAGGATAACACTTCAGAAGTTCTTCAAGATGTTGAACAGAATAGATGGCTGATTGAGAAACTTATCTATTTGACTATCATACATTTAGATATTTCTTATGCTGTAGAATTACTTGATCAATTTATGCATGAGCCTAAAATAACCCATTGAAAAGGAGCTATGTGTGTGTTAGCATACATTGAGGGAACCCCTAACAAAGGTCTTGTATATAAAAAAATATGGACATCTTAAAGTTAAAGCCTACTCAAACTCTAATTATGTTGGTGACAAAGGAGACAAAAAGTACACTTTAAGTTATTGTACCTATGTGAGAGGCAATCTTATTACTTAAAGAGGCAAAAGGCATAATATGATCTTCAAATCTAATGTAGAAGTAGAATACCGTTCTATAGCTCAAACTGCTTGTGAGATGGTATAACTAAGATCATTGTTAGTAGGGCTTGATTTTACGGTAACGGTTCCAATATCTATGCAATGTGATAACCAAACAATTATCTTCATTGTCCATAATTCAGCAACTATTTTCATTGTCCATAATTCAACATTCTATGAATAGACAAAGTACATTGAGATCGACTGTCACTATATTCGAGATGCTGTGATTGTAGGAATTATTTCTACTCTGTACACTCTATCGTTGAAGCAACTAGTAGACATCTTTACAAAAGGACTTAGTATTGGTATTTTTGAGTCTCTTTGTAATAAGTTAGAAATGATAGATATCTATGTTCCATCTTAAAGGGAAGTGATAGATCTAGTATTATTTAGTGTTATAGGTTATATGGGTAAATAGATATTCGATTACTTAACATAGTTCCCCCCTCTCTCTCTCTACATATATATATATATTTATATATATATTTATATATATATTTATATATATATATATATAATTCTCAATAGAAATAATGAATAATGTACATGTCCCTGAGACCTTAACAAATATATGCAATAAACAATCCCAGGAAACATTTCTAGTAAAGAACAATAATTCACCTTTACGCCCAAAGGGTTGGCCACACCACGGAGGAATTCAACATGTGCACCATCCAACTGTCGAGTCCTCTCACCCACCCAAAGCATGTGAGCTGAACAGTCATAATAGTTCCCTGAAGTAGAATCTTCCCTTGTCAACGCTTGTTCATATGGAAGGTGAAGACATTCGTGGGATGTCCAAAATTCAGTTGTTGTCATGATAGGATGATCTACGGTAACACCAGCAGCCTCCATGAAGCCAATAGTCTCATCTACACGTTGTGCAAGCTCCATATATCTGTGGACCAAAAATATGAATTTAGAATCTTTAATCTTGGACATCATACTTGACAGTCCATATCTACTCTTAGAAGAGAGCCTCTCAAACTGCAATGTATCTCTCTTACCAATAGTACCACATACGTACATCTTTATTTTGTATTAAATCTCTGTATAATGCAGTTAAATGCCTTTCTATGGATGCAAGATTAAGTTCTAATTTATGAAGTTTAAACAACTCTAAATTTTTGACTATAAGAGATGCAAAATTGATAAAAAGGTAGACATCACATTCATAGAAGACTAACATACCGGTCTCCCTGCTCACTCTGCTTCAAGAAGTCAAGGTTCCACTGCGTAACTCTCTGGATTGCTGCATAACCACCAGTAGCAAATGCTCGAAGAAGATTCAAAGTGCCTGCAGACTGACTGTATGCTCTAAGCAACCTCTGGGGGTCTGGAAGACGGGCTTTTTCATTGAAAGAGTCACTGTTGATGTTGTCTCCCTGGTAACTAGGAAGTGTCACCCCATCTTTCGTCTCAAATGGATCAGATCTAGGTTTCGCAAATTGACCTGCCATCCTACCAACCTAATGAGCAGTAGAACAAACTCAATACATAAGGAGGGAATAACAAATTCACAAGATGATGTAATGCCATAAGAAAGCATAATGAGAAATAAATGAAAAAATTTCCTACAGTTGCTGAAGGAAAAATTCAAGCACTTCAACCAATAATGACCAAAAACCTAATGGGGTCATCAATTTCAAGACGTTTATTCCAGATAGGAGTCCACATATTACAGATAATTTGTTTTATTAAAAAAAAGTCACAAATATCTATTTTTGGAAAGATGTACTACACATTTTTTAATCTATTAAAGGGAAATAAAAATCTTACTTAAACATGAATGAAAGCTTTATAAGAGAAAAAATTGTGGTATTTGCACATAGATTGGTCAAAAATATGTGCTCCACATAAAGCTAGGGTTTTGACATCACAGATGACCAAACAAGCGTCGACATATTTTGATACACATGTTTTGTAGAGAAGTATCACATGAATTTCCCAACTAAGAAGTGTCCCCAAATGATAAGGAAAACAGAGATAGTGAGGTATATAATCTTGCACCATATGACGCAAAAAAGTTAGGATAGCAACAAGTTCTGGACTCAAGTTAGTATCAATATTTTTAGGATAACAGAACAAGGTGCATATTATCTTGCATTGGCATCATATTACAGTAAGACCAAACCACCGAAGGCTTAAAAGTTCTTGTCATTGTTTTACTTCTGGTTAGAAGAACTAGATGAAACAGGAAAACCACAGTGGCATCCGCAAGTTTCTCTTTTCATCACTAGTGGATTAAAAACAAATAAAAGAAAACACAGCAATCAGTGTTCCTTCCAGTCAATTCCATGTGATGATGTCGACTAGCAAAAGCCACAAGATTCTCCTCACTACTACCAACTTGACCATAAAAATTGGATAATCTAAATTGAATATAAATTTCCCATGATTGCAATTGACTTTCTTCTTTCTAACCATTTAGAAGAAAAAACGATATCATACATTGGTACCGATCACAAAATCTAAGTATCCAAAAGTTGTGCAAAAAATGGAAAAAGAACAACAGCATCAAAGTAACCAAAAAGCTAAACTATTTTATCCAATTAATGAAAAGACAAACAAGCGAGAAAGATCAAATCTTTACAATCGGAATTGTCCACCAAAAGCGAAAACCACTACCCAACTAATGAAAAAGCCAAAAAGTCCAAACCTTTGCAATCGGCATTTGCCCACCAAAAGTCAAGACCACAGCCATCTGCAGCAGGACCCGAAACGTATCCCTGATATTATTCCCATTAAACTCCTTGAAGCTCTCTGCACAGTCCCCACCCTGGAGCAGGAACGCCTTCCCCACAGCGGCATCAGCTAGCTTCTCCTTCAGCTTCCTCGACTCCCCGGCGAAAACCAGTGGAGGGTAAGACCCGAGGGTATCAAGCACGGAGCGGAGCTCCTCTTCATTTGGGTAGGCCGGGATCTGGAGGGCCTTCTTCAGCCTCCAGCTTTCCGGGGACCAGGAGGAGGAGGATGACGACGACCAGGTGACGGTGGAGTTCTGGGAGGAGGAGGCGGAGGAGCGGACGAGGAAAGGTCGGCGTCTGGAGGGTGGTGCGGAGAGGAGGGGGCGTGGGGTGTGGACGGGCGGGCCGGCGAGGGTGGTGGTGGCGGCGCTCCCACCGGCAGCCAGGAGGGAAAGGGGGCCCATCGGGTTGGGGTTTTGGTGGAGAGGACGATGGTGGTGATGGGTAGAGATGGAATTCAAGTCGGACCGATACTGAACCGGGTCGGCCGGATCATAGGTTGAATCGGGTCGAGTCGGGTCCATGTTGACAAGTCATAGGTCTAGTACGGTCCATGTTCCACTGGTGGAGTGGGTCGGGTCAGGTCAGGTTAGGCGGAACTTAATCAATCCACGGTCTATGGTGTTTCTTATATGTTTTTTTTTAATATACATTTTTTTTTACAGACAGGTCGGTCCGATTCAGATTGTTTTCGTGGGTTAAATTGGACCTAGTAAATGAACCTTCGTGGGCCTAGACCTTGGACCTAGCACTGCCCACGGCCCACAACGGACTGGTCCAGTCAGACCCACGGAATTTTTTTGGATTAAGGCTGTATCGGGTCTGGATTGGACCGGACGGCCTAAGACTGATCCGATCCGATTTCCACCTCTAGTGATGGATTTTGCAACGTGCCTAAGAAAACGATAAAAAAATTTACTTCAATTATTCACGAAGAAGAAAAAAAGTCAATAATTTATACACAATCACGTTGACTGTGCATTCACGCACAATTTCATTATTTGCAACGGTATATCAGATATTTGGTACCCAAGATCCAAAATCTATTTACGTTTTACGGTAGTTGTGGAACGCCCACGTGAAAAGAGTTCAAAATCTATTTATGTTTTACGGTAGTTGTGGAACGCCCACGTGAAAAGAGTTGCACCTTTGACATAAAAGGTATGGATGGGTGCGGTGCAGTTCGGTTTGAGATTTTTGACTTGAATAATTTTTAAATGGAATTAAATTATTTTATTTATTAGAATAGAATCACTTAAAAATTAGATTTGTGATTTAATTATTTAATAAAAAATATAAAAATAATAAAATTTTAATATAATTTCATTTCTTCTTCCTACTATATATTATACGAGAAAGTAAAATATGATATAAATACTTAGATTTCTTATATAGTTATATTCTTTTAATATAATGTTAATTAAATTTCTTTTACATATAATCTAAATATATTATATATGTTAATAATGTATTTAAATATTTAATATATATCTATAATCTATTGATTTGATTCCATTTAATTAAATTGAATTTCAAAAATCGAATTAAATCACTAAAATTGATTCGACTCGATTTAGGTAACTGATTTAGATAATTTACATGTCCACCCTTGATAAAACGTCTGGAGAAAAAAAACAAGGCTCGCATCCAAACCTTTGGCGAAGGAAGGAGGGTATGACCGCCCCCCTTCCATTGGGATTGTCGAGATTCCACCCAACCCCATGCAAAGCTTCCCTTCTGTCCTAAGGTCGGTGGATGGCCACATTATCACTCCCCGCCATGCTAGATCAGGTACCGTCAATTCAATGTCCACCTCATTTTTGTTCACGCTATCAGCATGCATATCTGCCTTGCACTACGATTAGAGTAGGAAATCGGGCCAGGTCGGCCCGGTCCGGCCCATGAAACACACAGCCCGCCCGGGCTTGGACCGGGTCTGGCCAGCCCGAAGGCTAGTCCGGGCTGGGCCAGGCCAGGCCTGTTCGTATAGGCCATGGGCCCGGCACGGCCCATGGCCCGTATGTGGGTCGGGCTTACGGGTCGGCGGACCGGGCCAAGTTGGGCCGGTCCATTGGGCCTAAAAAAAATTTTAAAATTATTTTTTTATTAATAAAAAAATATTTGAAATACAACAATTTTTTTACATAAAAAATACAAAAGATATTTACATCATTTGTTTTACATTTCTTTTTTCAATTTTTATATCAAGAATTATTCATTTGGGGAGTCTGTTCTGCCTGTTGAAGTTGATGTCGCATCATCGTCTTCTTCTGATTCAGACTTCA
>JAMKQA010002648.1:0-27123 GCA_024699735.1 Posidonia australis
ATAAATCACTATTATGAACTTAATCAAAAAATAACCTACAATACTTTAATTGATTTTATATTGACTCAGATATATTGTTGGATTTAATCCAACATTTATCTCTCATAACAATAAATGTAGTACCATTAGATCATTTTATCTAGTATCTCATTTATTCTCAATAAACCTTGGAGGTCAATTACAAGTGAAAACTCATTGAAAAGCATAGCTTTTTGGATAGATGACTATTACTTCAATTGAAAGGTTGCGGATTCAATCCTAATGGATGTAGAACTTTCCGGCAAAAAAAGATGAAGAAAACTACAAGTGAAAATAACATGCTGCTCTCATTCCTTTCCTTTTAGAATGTAATAGTTAAGATTTATTGATTCTATTAGTTCACTACAACTAGGTTTGTAAAGGTCCCAAGGAAGTATGATGTTAAGAACATTGCTTTATAATTTTTGTAATTTATTTGTATACACATCGTATCATTGCAATTTGATTGTGTTGTCCTCAAATGTAATTATTGAATCATATTACTTAATTCGGTCTTTTTAATTTCAACATTGATATCAATTTTTACAACCAATTCAAATGATATACTATTTGTATATTTTTAATTTCTAACCAATTAATCTTTCTATTTTTCTTAAGGAAAATGATTTGTGTACACAAAATCTTACATGTCCTACGTGACAATCCATGCAGTAACTCCACGTCAACTGCTTCCATCAGCACCTTCTATTTTTTATTTTTGATACAAAACATGGGCATAAATGTCCCATCAAGCGACTACATTGATACATGGGAGAAAGGTAGGGGGAGGGGTTTGCATGCAGTTGATAAATTTTTTGTATCAATAATGTTAATAAGACGGTATTGAAGTTAATTGCTCATATATATGTAATAATTTTTAAAAAGTAACAAATAAATAATTTCAAAGGCTACGGGAGAAATGTCGTGTACCTAAACCCACACAACTTAACTAATCATGTCATCATTCCTATATTCCTAACATGATGATCACATCCCATTATTTTAATTAGTCTTCAATATCTCTCCTTCCACGTACTTGACTTGGAGTAATTGACTGGCATTATCCAAAGGAGGTCGGTTCATGTACAAGAATTTGTACAACAAAGACATTATCACAGTGGATTACAAGAGCTTTAACCAATGGAATATGAAGCTCATTTAATAAAGAACATAACCAGTAAACTTCTGTTGTAGTGTGAGCAATACACCTATACTTAGCCTCTGTAGAAGAATGAGCCACAATCATTTGCTTTTTGACACACCAAGAGATGGAATTCTTTCTCAAATACACATAGTACCCATTGGTCGACCAATGATCCATTGGGCACCCTGCCCAATCGACATCACAATTTGCAGAGAGCTCAACCAAGCTAGGTGTGTAAGTAAGCTCAAAAGAAAGAGTCCCTTTTAAGAATTGAAGAATTCTCTTAACTGCTATCATGTGAAATGTTGTAGGCTTTTAGAGAAACTGACATATTTGATTCACAGAGAAGGCTATATCAGGCCTTGTCAAGGTGATGTATTGAAGAGCACCCACTATACTTCGATAACTAGTAGGATTAGATAAAGGTTCTCCATCATCTTTAAGTAGCTTAGTAACAGCAGCAGGGCTAGACACAAGTTTTCCTCCTAATATATCAGACTTCTCAAGCAACTGAATAATGTATCTAGTTTGATTTAGAGTTAGGTGTGATTGAGATTGTGTAATACTAATTCCCAAGAAATATTTCAAAGCGCCCAAATCTTTCATGTTAAAGGAAGATTTCAAATGATTGATGAATTCAACAGTTGCTTGAGAAGAATTACCAGTGATGATAATATCATCCACATAGAACAAGAGATATAATTTGATCGAATTATTAGTATAGATGAACAAAGATGGATCTGAACTGAACATGACAAACCCAAGCTCAAGTAATTTGTTTGTGAATTTTTCATACCAGGCCCTAGGAGCCTGTCGAAGTTCATAGATGGATTTAAGCATTCTGCAAACATGGGTTGATTTCAACTTATCAACATAACCCCAAGGCTAAGACATATAAACCTCCTCTTTTAATTCACCATAGAGGAAAGCACACTCAACGTCTAATTGCCTCAACTGCCAACCAAAATTCATTGCTAATGACAATACTAATCTAACAGTAGTATGTTTAACTACAGGACTAAAAGTCTCAATGAAATCTATCCCAGGCTGTTGCAAATAACCTTTAGCAACAAGCCTTGCTTTATACTTGTTAAGAGATCCATCAGCATTAGTCTTTATTCTGTATACCCATTTACATTGGACAATATTCATCTCAGGTGTGGTTGGTTAAAGAACCCAAGTTCCTTGTTGTTGCAGTGAGTTAAACTCACTATCCATAGCCTGTCTCCAGCATAGATCCTTAACAACTTGGGAATAGCAAGTTGGTTCAGAAAGAAGTTGATGTGAAAGAGCAGTAGGGATAGGATATTTAGTATTGTAAAGAACCCTTCTTAAAAATACCAGATTTAGATCTTGTAGTTATAGAATGAGTATTACAGTTGGGAATATTTTGAGAATTAGAAGGATGATCAATAGAAACTAAAGGAGGAACACTAAATGACACTGATGGAGGATTAGAAGAAGAACAAGAAGAACCAGAAGAAGAAGACACTAAAGTAGATTTAGGATTGTCTGTAGGGAAAAAACTGAAATAGAATCTGTGGGTATAGGCATAGTACTAGGAACATGAACACATATTGATTGATCTAGAGTAGAAGGTAATGGAGAGGTTATCAAAGCACTAGAGGAGGACACAACACATGAAAAAGGAAATGAGGATTCATCAAATTTAACATGTTTGGAAATATATATCCTCCCTAATTCAACAGACAAGCATATATATCCCTTATGGGAAGTGGAGTGTCCAAGAAAAACACAAGGTTTTGACTTAAATTGAAGCTTGGTAGTTCTGTAGGATGACAGCCAAGGAACACATAGATAACCAAACACCCTAAGATGAGAGTAATTAGGTAACTTGTTGAATAAAAGCTCAAATGGAGATTTCCAGAGGATAGATGATAGAGGCATCCTATTGATCAAATACATAGCTATGTGAAAAGCTTCAATCCAATAAATGAAAGGAACTTTGGTCTCAGCTAATAGGGCTAAACCAATCTCAGTAATATGCTTATGCTTTCTCTCAATCACCCCATTTTGATTTGGGGTATGTGGACATGAGAATTGATGGACAATACCAGATTGTTGCAGAAACTTTGAGAGAGTCAAACTAGTTTACTCCCCTCCACTATCTATTCTTAGAACTTTAATTGTAGCATCAAAGAAAGTCTCTACTTGTGGCATAAAAGAGAGAAAAATATCAGTAAACTTAGACATATGACTCACGGGAAACAACCAAGTATATTTGGAAAAGTCAGCTACAATAATTGCATAAAACTTGAAGCCATTATTATTAGTCTCAGATGCAAGTCCCCATACATCACTATGTATTAGCTCTAGGGGTTTGGTAGACTTAGAAGTGGAAGATTGAAAGGGTAGCTTATGAGACTTACCAAGGGCACATGCAGCACACAGATTGTCTTTGGTTTTATTTGCTATTTTCAAAGTAGACAAAATGGTTGATTGAATTTTAAAGGAGGGATGTCCTAATCTCCAATGCCATACATCAGAGGAAATGAGTGTATGAGTGAGCAATAATTTTTCAAACCTTGAATCTCCATTACCAGTAGTAGGATGATGCAGCTTTATTGAATACATGCCTCTTTCAATTTATCCTCTGTAGAGACTCTTGTCTGACCTCTTCTCCTTAATAGAAAAACCAAGATCATCAAATTGGACGTAGC
This sequence comes from Posidonia australis, assembly GCA_024699735.1. Taxonomy (NCBI): domain Eukaryota; kingdom Viridiplantae; phylum Streptophyta; class Magnoliopsida; order Alismatales; family Posidoniaceae; genus Posidonia; species Posidonia australis. The sequence continues at coordinate 3,844 of JAMKQA010002648.1, forward strand.
AATTATTGTCTCTAGAAAACTTCCTTATTGATATCAAATTACATGAAGCTCTAGGACAAGGCAACACATCTGTTATACAGAAAGTCTTATTACTAGAATTCAAGAAAGAGTTACCAATGTAGGAAATACCTAAATGTTGCCCATTTCCAACCTGAACTGAATCAGATCCACCATACTTAGAGACTGTATTTAAGTTTGCCAGATTTGGAGCAATATGATGTGTTGCTCCTGTATCAGAATACCAGGTAGAATCATCTAGGTGTCTGGGTGAATTAGAAATCATTGCTGCAAGTTTTTCTGGTGGATGCTTTCCAATGAAACTCATGTTCAACCTTTGAAAACAATCTATGGCAATATGCCCAGCCTTATTACATATTTGGCATATGTGTCTCTGATTCTTCACAAATTGACCTCTTTCTACATTAGCATTTTTAGAGAAATTTTCATGATTCTGACTTCTACCATGTGATCTACCAGAATAAGTGCCTGAGAAATTTTTAGTTGTTTGATTGCACTTGGAATTTGTGAATCCTTTCTAAGCTTGCATAGCATTGATAGACTCAACCTGAGTAAGGTCCTCATTAACACTCATTTCTTCACAAATCAACAGAGAGAATAATTATTCAGTGGTTAGAGGTAACACTCTTGCTCTGGCTCTGATTGAGGAGGTAAAAGGACGATACACAGATGGAAGACCATCAAGAACACATGCCTGTAGATCATCTTCACCAACTAGAGAGCCACATGCAGCTAGCTGATCAGCAAGAGTTTTAAATTGTTGAAGATACATTCCACAATTAACAAGCTTCTCTTCTTCATGTGATGTAACTATTTGTGTAGTGACATAACATGTGCAGGAGTGACCGATCCAAATCTCCAAGCAAAAACGGTCCATGCCTCCCTCACAAGGCTCAAAACCAACCGCATAAGGCAGAGCCGCCATTGATAAGGTGGCATTTATCCAAGACAGAAGCATTTGATCCTGAGTATACCAATCATTGTACTCAGGTGTATTCACAGCTGGTGGATTGGTTGATCCATCAACGAATTTCATAAGTTTGTAGCCTCTAAGAATGGACTCAAATAGAGATTTCCACAAAAGATAATTGGTACCATCGAGGTCGATGGGTACCAAATTTGAAATAATAGAAATGACCAACGAAAAACCTGTAGATGATCCTGTTGATGGATCACCTCCAATTCTGGCACCATCCATAGAAGATGATACATCCATTGCTCCAGAATCACCGTATGTAGTGTTGCTTTAGCTATGATATCATGTGAGTAATACAACTACTCGAGCTCAACTCAACCTCTACACTGAACCCATCAGTTGCAGAGGAAGATGAACAGTAGAAGATAAGTTTGAAGGAAGAAGAAGAAAGAATGAGAAGCTATGAATTGATAGTAATCTCAACCACACTCAGAGATTGATCTTCTTACATATATATAATCCAATTTGTTACAACAGAATCAAGAATCAAATCTTACAAAGTTATCTGTTATAATAACCCATAATAGAAAGCAACAAACACTTCAACTAACTACAATATTACACTTAGTTAACCATAGTTATTAGTATTTTCTAACCATTAGCTAAACATCAATTATCAAGAAGAAGAAGAAGTGGAAGAAATCATGCAAATACTTCGTGTATCACATTAGATTCCATTTTATCCTACCCAACGTGTATCCAAAAGGTTAAAACTTCCGCCCATTTTAAAAGTAGGCTCTAGCGAGAGTCCAAGAAGTTATTTATTAAAAACGTCTTCATGAAAACCAAATTTTACCTTGGCATAATTCCTATCTGGTATGATCACAAATTTCATTGAGAAACATGCAACCAGTATTGATCTCCGTTTGACCCATTTTTTTGCGAACTTGGAACTCCCAAATCTTTTCTTTACATTCTAGTAAAGATAAGATACTTGTACATACCATGTTACTTCTTGAGCCTGTACATCAACTAAAACTTAAAAATAGTGAAACTCTCATTCATACATGCTAAACTAAACATATTCTCACAACCTATTCAAGGACATCAAAAAATAATGTATGTTACATAAAATCTCACTAAACAAAAGATGGACGGGTTCAAACTCTATCGAACAAATTCCCAACCATTTACAATTGCAAACCGTCCTTATTGTTCTCTAACTGGTACATGTATATGTCTTTCTGTAATTCATCATTAAGGAATGCAGTTTTAACATCCATTTGATGTAACTCCAAATCTAAGTGTGCTACAATTGATAGTATGATTCTAAAAGATGTAAACTTCGCTATTGGAAATATGTTTCCTGGAAGTCAATTCCTTTCTTCTGTGTATAACTGTGACCATGCCGACCCAAGGGTCTGGCGTGGAGTCGTGCTAGAGGGAGGGGATCACAGCCATGCCAAGATGGAGAAGGTGCAAGATAAGATAAAAGTAAAAGGAAAAGAGTCGCCACTTAGTCGTTTAAGGGAAAGACGAGGAAAACCACAAAAGATTGAATGCATGAGATGCAAATGTGAAGGCTGGATGTTTGCTAACCAGAGGATGGGTAAGGATTCCTATTACGTACGAGGAAAGTATTAGGTACCCTCGTGCCCCCGAGAAACTCGGTCTTTCTAGCTTAAATCGCTTGCTACTATTGAATGAATGCTTGCTAAGCCTAGATCATGCTCTGAACATGCTAATGTAAATGCCATGAAAAGACTTGATGGATGTGCATGACGGTATGCGAAAATTGCAAGGAAATCAACATAAAATGATGAAATCACAAAATATGACATGACAAAAGGAATCACATGAAATGACGAGGTTCTTAATCAGAAAGCCTTAGAAAACCATATTGATATCAAGAAGATAAAAAGTGAGGTCAACCCAAATCCTCAGAATCATGGAAAAAGTTGTAAAAATCAAAGGGAAGAAATAATCTACAAATGGGCCAATGTGGGCCTTCTGGTCAATTAACGTACGTCTTTAGGCGATGAAATCCAAATCAAATCAAAAATCTGAAATGTAGGATTAAAGCAAATCAAATCAGATATCGGATAAGAAACTCTGAAGACAAAGTGAAGAAAGAAAATCAACGAAGGAAAGGCATGAGATGCCGGTTCGCTAAATAAGGATGCAAATGTGAGGAGAAGTAATATGAAATGCATGGATAAGTGCCTAAATGTGCAAAGATTCTAAAGGATGACTTAGACAAGGACTATGCATGACTGAGTGCAAAAATTGAGATGCATGCTCATGAATTAAAGGCACAAGGGTAATTAGGTCATTTTCCTGGCCAATTGTGATAGATGCTAGCATGGGAGTGATGCATGGTCTAAGTTATGTCAAAATGTCCAGAAGATGTTATTTGCAAGAAAGCATGGAGAACAAAAACAACAAAATGATGTAAACACAATAAAGGACAAGTATGAGGGCCAAACTGCAAAATTCACAAAAAGTATTGAGAATCAGGATAAAAATATGTTCATGACTCCTATTCTAACATGCAGATGATGGATCCAATGTCAATGTGGCACTGAGGTGTGAAAATTGTACTTGGGTAATTTCTTGAAATTTCAGGGTCTAAAGTACAAAATTCACACATAAGTACAAATATGACTAAAATGTGAAACTAAAGATCAATTCACAGTGAAAACATGATTTTTAAATGGAATCTATGATTAAATGCAAAATATGAAATGCAATGAGTGAAAATATTCCAAAATATGCAAGAAAACATTTAAAACCCTAAATGATGAATTTGGAAATAATCTAAGAGCCTGTATGCAAATTATATGTGCTCAGGAATGGTTTGATGTGAATCCAGGGACATTTATGCAAAATTTCAAGGCCTAAATGTGATAAAATTGGGGTTTTATACTGGTCAATGCAATTACAAATTTTCCTAAGGTCTAGGATGCAAAATGCACAAAGAAAACACATTTTTTAAAGTTCTGGGGGCTTAATGCAAAAGATCAGGACCAAAATGTAAAGAAAATTCAATTTTAATGATAATCAGTGTGATTTTTTAAATCTTTTAGGGCTCATATAGCAAATTTCCCAGAGAAAATTCATTTTAAAATATTCCAAGGGCTAAATGCAAATGTTTAGGACTTAAATGTGATAAAAACTCAATTTTAATGGTGATCAGTGTGATTTTAAAAATCTTCAGGGTTCAGAATGTAAATTTAACAGGGAAAATTCATTTTAAAAAGCTTCAGGGCCTAAATGTAAATGTTCAGGACTTAAGTGTAAATAAATCATGGTTTTAAGGACCTATATGTGATAAAACATGCATGAATATGTTAGGAATTAAAAAAGAAAATATACAGGGGGTCACATGCAAAACTCACAAAGAAAATAAAAGAACTAAAAGTATTTTAAAACTACAGGGACTAAAAAACAAATGTTTGGACCCAAATGTAATGAAAACGGACTTAAATATGATAATTAAATAAGTTAAAGGATTCAAAGATCGCCGACGGCGATGGCCTTGGAGGTTCATCCGAGCCTCTCCAGCGACTGATAAGAGATCTAGGGAGCGGAGAAGCTAGAAGAGACGATGGAGAAGAGATCCAACGACGGCGATCAAGCTCCCAACGGCTGGAGTGTCCTGTCGGTCCCCCTCGTCGACTTTCTTCTCCGGCGACGGTGATTTCCACTGAGGCCCACTTGGAGGCAGTGGCTCGGTGCAGCGAAGGTCGGAGGAGCTCCGAGGCTACACGACGAAGCTGTAGTGAGACTCAAATGTGGCTGGTGTTACCTGGGATGTTCCCCCCTTCATGAACTCCAGCGACGATCGTGACGGTGGTGGGAACGACGTTGCAGCAGAGGCAGTGCTCGAGCGGCAATCGCGGGGCGCTTGGTAGTCCACAGGGAGGATTCCAAGGGCCTCAGTTTAGTCGGAGAATGACCACGGTGGTTTGCCCACTCTGTGGCTTCAGCAGCGACGATCGACGGCGGCGACAACAACGACAAGCTGAGCATCGGTGGGAGTCCTTTGTATCGGAGGGAGACCAGAGAGGAGGAGGAGAGAAGAAGAGGAGGGAAGAGAGGCCCAGGGAGACCTCACCAGAGATCAAGAGGCTTGGAACCTCGCTGGTGGTGGTGAACCCACCACCGGAAGCGAGGCGACGGCAGGCAGAGGGGAGGCTCACTGTCGTAGCCAGATTCTAAGTGCCTATTAGAACCTAAGGGAGCCTACTAAATTGAAAACAGAGGAGGAAGAGGGTGTACCTGGTTGGCTATCCCCATGGTCTCCGGTGGTGCTCGACGACTAAACTCCTCCGGTGCTCCTCTAGTTGCGGAAAGGGGCTGAAAAATTGATTGGAGAGGTGCTCTAGGTCTCTGCGGGACTGGCTAGGTTTTGGAGATGGGGTTTCGCACGCTGAGGGAGGCTAGAGGTAGTTGGATGAAGATGTAATCGACGGTGAGGTTTTAAACCCCGGCGAACCTCCGGAGGGCCGTCGATCAACCTCCTCAGCCACTGGGCGCCGCAGGATTGAGCGCGCAGGCTGGGGACGCTCGACGGAGATCACGAAGAGGTTGCAGATATGCTCCAGAGATTTCGGGGTTGACCGAAGTCATCGTCGGAGAAAAAGGAGCTCGTCGAAATTATTTTTTTGTTTTTATAAAGTTTTTGATTTAAGCATTGATTGGGCTTACTGGGCTGAGTTTGGGCCTATGAATTGGGCTTTTTTATTTTTGTTTTTTTGTTTTTGGAAATTTTAGGATTTTAGGGCTTTAATTTTAGGTTTTTAATGGGGTTTTGCGGGTTCAATTTAATTTCTGATTTTGTAATTTAGAGTTTAATTAATTGGTTTTAAATTAGGGTTTTGATTAGTTTAGGTTTTTGTTTTGGGTTCTTTAGGGATTTTTTAGGATTTTGATTTCATGTTTTTAAATTAAGGTTTTGAATTTTAATTTTGGCTTTTTATTTATGCTTTATGATTTTAATTCAAATTATGGTTAAGGTTTAATTAATTGGTTTTAAATTAGGGTTTTAATTATTTTAGGTTTTTTATTTTATTTTTTTTGGGGATTTTCATGGTTTTTAGGATTTTTGATTTTAAGTTTTTAATTAGGGTTTTGTAATTTAAATCTGATTTTTAATTTTTGGACTTAGGGTTTAATTAATTGGTTTGAAATTAGGGTTTTGAATTTTAATTAGGGTTTATTGGTTTATTTAAGGATTTTTGGATTTTAAATTAGGGTTTATTGGTTTATTTAGGGTTTTTGTGTTTATTTAGGGTTTTTGGATTGATTAGGGTTTTGAATTTTAATTAGTTAGGGTTTTTAATGGATTTTGACTTTAATTAGGGTTTATTGGTTTATTTAGGGATTTTTGGATATTTTTTTTAGGGTTTTTGGATTGATTAGGGTCTTGAATTTTAATTAATTAGGGTTTTTAATGGATTTTTACTTTAATTAGGGTTTATTGGTTCATTTATTGGATTTTAAGTGTTTTAAATTTGATTTTGACTTGAATTAGAGTTTTTGTTTCATTAATTGAATTTTAAGTGGATTTTAAATGTGTCTTGTTTGGTTTTTATTTTAATTATGTCAGAGTGGACTAGTGTGGGCCTGAATGGGCTTGTGTGGGCTTAAGTGGGCTAGGGTTTTTGGTGGTCGCAATCGGAGCATCTTCTAGAGGAGTCTGCTGCCAAGCGACTTCGAAATCGGGATGTCTACAGATGCCCCTCCCTGAGCGAGGTCGAGGGAATCGAGACCAATGCTCAGGGTTGATAAGACACTCGACCTGAGTCTGCGGGAAAGTGGTATTTGATATGGGGCCGTGAACCACTTATTCGGCGGATGCACCGAAAAGTCATGACTCGTGGCCCATGCATAATATTGATGTAAAGGATGACCCTAATGCTGGGTAATGCATGAGGGTGATGTTGATGACGAGTAGGTAGCTCAGCTCTCGAAGGGGAGCGTAAGAGATGTCCTGACTCGTGTCGAGGGATGCCTAGATAAGTCTATTGGGTTTATTGGCCGAGGATAAACCTGGCGAAAGATGGACCTTCCGGCCCAAGAGGATGCATGGTAAGATGCCAGACTTGCAACCGAGGGATAAACTGATGACGAATGTCAACCGGATAGTTTGGGGGTATCAACCCGCTCTTGACAATATGACGATTGTCAACCAGATAGTTAGGGCTATCAGCCTGAGGAAAGGGGCATTAGATAAAACTACCAAATATGCAAACTAAGGGACAAAGCATGATAAATTGATGGACCCATCGACTGGATAGGTAGGACTATCAGCCTGATAATGAGTTGGTGGACTCATCGTCAGGTAGTTAGGGTTATCAGCCCGCTAATGAGTTGTCGGACTCATCACCAGATAGTTAGGGCTATCAACTTGCTAATGAGTTGACGGACTAATCACCGGATAGTTAGGGCTATCAGCTCGCTAATGAGTTGACAGACTCATCACTGGATAGTTAGGGCTATCAGCCCACTATTGAGTTGACGGTCTCATTATCGGATAGTTAGGGTTATTAACCCGCTAATGAGTTGATGGACTCATCATCGGATAGTTAGGGCTATCAGCCCACTAATGAATTGACGGACTCATTGTTGGATAGTAAGGGCTATCAGCCCACTAATGAGTTGACGGACTCATTGCCGGATAGTTAGGGTTATTAGCCTGATAATGAGTTGACGGACTCATTACCGGATAGTTGGGGCTATCAGCCCGAAAAAAGGGGCATTAGGATTCGTCCATCTAGGTCGAATCCAGGATAAGATCATCTTGACCTCGCCTAGTCTAGGCAATGATAGAAATGGCACTTGTTCGCTTTGAACAAGTCCCAACAAGACAGATTGAGTTTCGTCCCAACTGGTACAAAAACCCAGGATGGCTTCGTTTGTCCAGGTTAGGGCAACAAAACAATATTCCTGACTGTTAGCTGGGTGGACCCCAGCGCCAAGTCGGCAGGCAGAAAAAGGGCAGCAGTTTGAAACAATTAAGCACATGTTACAGCAATGGCAATTCCCTGTCAATCACAGTCATCCAAACAAGCTAGCAAATGTGTCCCAATGAATTTATCATAGCAGTCAAATATAATGATGATTACACTTATTTTCAAATCTGTAGTGAATGAGTGTCAATAGTCTGGGTCATCCCTAGGCCTCTTAGAGCCTTTTGCTTTTGGAATCAGTATAGGACTTGGAACTGCTCCACAGATTGACTAGGTTTCTTCCACATTGGCCTCGTAGTCAGCTGAACAACCCTTGCCTTCTACGACTATAAAGTCGCTTGATCGGATGGAGCCAGTAAGAGCTCAAGGGATACACCTGGAATCAAGCTGGCATCGGTCCGTGTGCAAAGAAGTCTTGTCGATAACCGAATTACCGCATCACTCTGCTTAGGTGATATTCGACACCACCGGTCAATCCCAGGAGGATGATAAGCTTCATGTCGGCATCATTAAAGAAAGCCTCAAAGTTGTGAGTTGCTGAAGAAATGATGCGCCAAGTCACCTTATCTTCTGTCAACCTCAATGTTCACAACTGTTTGGCCATGGCTAAACACCAGCTTGCCTAAGAAGCGAACGACAAAATCTCTCAAGCACAGCTCATCGCCTACGGAGGTGCGCGTTTTGGATATCTTGTTAAAGTAGATCAGTTGTAGCATAGGTGACTGTCCATCGGTATAGATCAGTTGACGACCGCAACCGTCAGTCGATAGGCCGGTCAGTTTAGTCAGCACAAAGGAATATCCATCTCGCCGCATAAATACAGTGGGCCCAAGGAACTTTGGCAAACAGCACAACTGACGAACTTCCTCCAAAGTAGGGGTCAACTCAATCCTTCTGAAGAAGAATGTGTGATTTGCAAGCTTCCAAAACCAGGCGGCTGCACACTGGAAGTAACGAGAGACCTCCACATTTGCAATGTCTAAGAATTTCGTGGAGATTCCCTAAGTCCGTAGTTTGTCATAATCATCATTTGTCAACTTTCCAATCCATGCCCGGAGGACCTTTGAGCAGCTCATCGGTACAACCATCGTAGGGAAACATATGACTGATGAGGGAGTTACGGCTTTTTTGGACTCAATTCTTTAGAACATTATTAAAAGAGTATTCAGGATGACAAATCACTTTGTTCCAAGCACACAACATTTCATATAGTCCAATGCAGATAGAAAAAATCATAAATTGCTGTCGAATGCTGAGTCACATGTCAGTAGCTACTCTGAAACTGTGCACAAGAGATTGCTAGATGCAGTCAATATGCTCACTGCCCGAGCGCAAAGGGTTACCTGCCTAGTGATGAGTTGACAGACTCGTCACCGGATAGTTAGGGCCCTGTTATGAGTTGACGGACTCATTGCCGTATAGTTAGGGCTATCAGTCCAAGGATAAGGGGTTGGTCCTCAGATACAAGAAAACAGCAATTCGGACCTCCTCCAGACTTAAAGGAGTCACTAGAAAAGGAACAAAGGTTGTTCCTAGGGAACCAGGAATCAGCAACTAGGATCTCTTCCAGACTTAAAGGAGTCATGAGAAAAGGAACAAAGGTTGTTTCTAGGGAACCAGGAATCTGCAATTCAGATCTCCTCCGAACTTAAAGGAGTCACGAGAAAAGGGATAAAGGTTGTTCCTGGGGGGCCAGGAATCAGCCACTCGGATCTCCTCCAAACCTAGAGGAGTCACAAGAAAAGGGATAAAGGCTGTTCCTAGGGGCTAGGAATCAGCTACTCGGATCTCCTCTGGACTTAAAGAAGTCACGAGAAAAGGGACCAAGGTTATTCCTAGGGGACCAGGAATCAATGACTCGGATCTCCTTCGGACTTAAAGGAGTAACGTGAAAAAGGATAAAGGTTGTTCCTAGGGGACCAGAAATCAGCGACTCAGATCTCCTCCGGACTTAAAGGAGTCACGAGAAAACGGATAAAGGTTGTTCCTGAGGGACTAGGAATCAGTGACTCGGATCTCCTCCGGACTTAAAGGAGTCACGAGAAAAAAGATAAAGGCTGTTCTTGGGAGACCAAGAATCAACGACTCGGATATCCTTCGGACATAAAGAAGTCACGAGAAAAAGGATAAAGGTTGTTCCTGGAGGACCAGGAATCAGCGACTCGGATCTCCTCCGGACTTAAAGGAGTCACGAGAAAAAGGATAAAGGTTGTTCCTAGAGAACTAGGAATCAGCCACTCGGATCTCCTCCAGACTTAAAGGAGTCATGAGAAAAGGGATAAAGGTTGTTCCTAGGGGACCAGGAATCAGTGACTCGGATCTCCTCTGGACTTAAAGGAGTCACGAGAAAAGGGATAAAGGTTGTTCTTGGGAGACCAGGAATCAGCGACTCGGATCTCCTTCGGACCTAGACGAGTTACGAGAAAAGGGATAAAGGTTGTTCCTAGGGGCCAGGAATCAGCGACTCGGATCTCCTCTGGACTTAAAGGAGCCACGAGAAAAGGGACCAAGGTTGTTCCTGGGGGATCAGGAATCAACGACTCGGATCTCCTTCGGACTTAAAGGAGTCACGAAAAAAAGGACAAAGGTTATTCCTAGGGGACCAGGAATCGACAACTCGGATCTCCTCTTGACATAAAGGAGTCACGAGAAAAAGGATAAAGGTTGTTCCTGAGGGACCAGGAATCAGCGACTCGGATCTCCTCTTGACTTAAAGGAGTCACGAGAAAAAAGATAAAAGTTGTTCCTAAGAAACTAGGAATCAACGACTCGGATATCCTTCGGACTTAAAGTAGTCATAAGAAAAAGGATAAAGGTTGTTCCTGGAGGACCAGGAATCAGCAACTCGGATCTCCTCTGGACTTAAAGGAGTCACAAGAAAAAGGATAAAGGTTGTTCCTAGGGGACCAGGAATCAGTGACTCGGATCTCCTCTAGACATAAAGGAGTCACGAGAAAAAAGATAAAGGCTGTTCCTAGGGGACCAGGAATCAGCGACTCGGATCTCCTCTGGACATAAAGGAGTCACGAGAAAAAGGATAAAGGTTGTTCCTGGAGGACCAGGAATCAGCAACTCGGATCTCCTCCGGACCTAGAGGAGTCATGAGAAAAGGGATAAAGGTTGTTCCTGGGGGCACGGAATCAGCAACTCTGATCTCCTCCGGACCTAGAGGAGTTACGAGAAAAGGGATAAAGGTTATGTGCAACTTGCTTGCTAGCCAGGAGATTTGTTCTTGTCTGTAGCTCGCTTGCTTCGTTGTGTGACTGCTCTGTCTGTTCACTTGATGATGGCTGATCTGGATAAACTGTTGCTCGGATTTTGCATTGATGCAAGGAGCTTGGCTAGATAAGAGTTTCACGAGGGCATTGTTTCCTCCTCGAATAAGATGGACTTGTTGGATGGTTTCTGACATCTGTCTAGGTTCATTGTTGTGTCACCGGCTGACTTCTTGGTAGTTTGACTTTGGCACTGGACTGTCGACTGCGATCTCGCCTGCTAATCAAGGGAGTACGGATATTCTGACTTTGCTCTGATCTCAAAGGCTCATGGCTATTGTTGTCCTCGTTTCTGTGCTCGAGCTATGGAGGAGACAACAAGTTCTAAACGAAGATACTGTCCCAAAGAGTGTCAACCAACAGGGCAGTTGACATGCCCCTGGTTGACGGGGAAGGTTATTACCACAAAGGCAACTGACATGCCCCTGGTGTACGGTATCCTCTGCCAGGTCTTTGGCCGAAGAGCAGATGACATGACCCTGGTTTGGGACCCAACGGGACCTTGCAAAATGGACAAGTAATAATGCATGTAAGAATGATGGTGTTGTGTTATGTCATCCCTCAGAATTTGGAATGCTAATCATGCCTGCTATGAGAGGAGAAGAAGACCTCGGTTCACAAGACACTACCCGAACGTCTAGGCTGTTGGTGGCTCTCTGGGATGGATTATTCAGTAGGTTAGGCTCCGTGCCAAACTCTTGCGGACTTAAACCTACTTTTTTGGCTTTTGCCTTATTTCTTTTCTCCTTCTTAGGCTCGTAAGCTCGCTCTAACCCTCGCTTGGGGGTAATGGGCATCCAGATTTGGAGGGGGCTATTGGAATTGTATGCAAGTGGCGGTTAGTCCCTTTGGTTACTTGGATCTTTGAGATGCTTGCTACGACTCGTCTCCAAAGTAAGTGAAAGGGATAAAGTTGACCTACTTGCATCTCTCTGTTAGGGTTAGCTTCTGTCTTCTTATTTCTTGCATGCCCTTGTGGATACGTTTATTTTTTCTATTTTGGCTCACACTCATGCTCGCTCCTAACATTTTATCTCCCTATGGAGGTGTAAGTCCTCATGGGAGCTTGGACATTTCGCCTAATCGTGTTTGGGTGTTGGCTCCCTCGCTCGCCAGGATGTCTAGGTAGTGACAACTGAAGATGTGTAGACCCTTCTCAAGCAGGCTAACTATTCCGATTCTCGTCATCAAGATGTGATGTTGATGCTTCATGCATAGATGGATGCAGTTATTGACGTGCTTAAGTTACTGATGCGCATGAAAATAAAAAGGCAAATGCTATGGATTAAATGCTCTTGGATCACCATTTATTTAGAAATATGCATGCATGATGGAGTAATAGATGGTGCATGATGCGCAAAAAGATACTTTGCAAGGCAAGGACACACGCCTTCCGCTCATTGGTAGTACTTCTTCAGATAACATGTGTTAACTGGTTCAGGTAGCTCGACATTATCCATGTCTTCGAGGATTACTGCACCTCCCGCATAGACTTGCTTGATGATGTAGGGATCATGCCAGTTAGGTCAGATCTGCCTCGACCGTCAAGGAGATGTATGGCCCGTAGAACTAGATCGCCAGGTGCGAAGCTCCTAGGTTGGACTCTTTTTTGATATGATCTGGCCATTTTCACTTGGTAGCAGTGGGCATTGTACATGGCCTGTAGTCTATGCTCGTCGATCAAATTAAGTTGGATGTAACTGTCCTCGACCCATTCGGCTTCTTCTAGCTCAGCTTTCCTCAAGATTCGGAGTGATAGGATCTCTACTTCGACTGGCAGGACTGCTTCCATGCCATACACTAATGAGTAAGGTGTCGCTCCTGTTGAGGTTCGGACCGAAGTTCTGTAGGCCCATAGCGCATAAGGGAGTTTTTCGTGCCAATCCTTATGTGTCTCGATGCTCTTCTTCATGATCTTGGTTAAGTTCTTATTTGCTGACTCCACGACACCGTTCATTTGTGGGTGGTACGAGGAAGATTGTGATGTTTGATCTTGAGGCTCTGTAGATAGTCCTCCAATCTCTGAGATATGAAATTCTTGTCATTGTCTAAGATAATGGAGTGTGGCACCTCGTACCGGGCTATGATAATGTTCTTGATAAACTTTTCTGTGGCTACAGCTGTGACAGTTTTGTAGGAGGCCGCTTCCACCCATTTGGTAAAGTAATCTATGGCCACTAAGATGTAGCTGTGGCCATTGGATGAGGTCAGATGGATGGCTCCGATGACGTCTATTCCCCAAGTAGAGAAAGGTCATGGCGAAGACATACTATGAAGCTGTTGAGGGGGAGCATGTATGAAGTTCCCATAGACCTGACAGTTGTGGCATTTGCGTACGAAGCGACAGCAATCTGCCTCCATAGTTGACCAAAAGTAGTCCTGTAGCATGATCTTCTTGACTAACAATATTCCATTCATGTGGGGGCCACATGTCCCGGCGTGGATCTGAAGCATCAAGGTATCAGCCTCTTTCTTATCGACACACCGCAAAAGCATCTGGTTATATGACCTTCTGTACAGATGTCCCCTACCCAACACGTATCTTGAGGCCAAGCGTGCCAAGGACTTATTATCTACTAGTGATGTGCCGGTTGGGAGCTCGCCTGATTCTAGGAAGGTCTTGATGTCATGATACTAGGGAAGCTATGCTGGCGGGTGTAACCATGCCGACGACAGCCTCGAAGATGGTTTCGGCGCGATAGGCCATAATACACAAGGGATCGGTAAAGTCACGGCAAAAACAAAAATAAAAATGCAAAGGCAGAAGTCGCCACCTAGTCTATTAAAATGGAAGACATGGAAAACCATATAAAACATGCAAAATATGCAATGGAAAAGCAGGTCATAAATTAGAAAAATGGGTAAGGATCCATGTTACGCACGAGGAAGGTATTACGCACCCTCGTGCGCCCGATAAATCGGTCTTCTATTGGTTTCTCAATTACTTATGAAATGTCGGCTTTTCAACCTTTTATGTACGCCCAAGGGCGATATGCCATGCTATGCTTATGTGTGTGGTGTCTAAAATATGGGTGCATGATGTGTAGGGGTGTGTCCTAATGCTCAGAAATATCACTCTTATATCGGGTCAAGGGTCGATGTAAAGATGTTGCATAAATAAGATCAAGGATCTAGTATTTTGAGCGATTTATCATCTTTGCTTTGCTATATGTCAAATGCAAATTATCATGCATGGAAATGGCTGAAAACAGAGACACGCCTTCCTGATGCATCAAGGAAGAAAAACCATGAAAACCCAGAAGCAAATCAAATCGAGGAAGCATGCTAAAAACCATATGAAAATCTGTTGTGTGCTACTGAAAACAGGCGGATGCGCCTGTTAGGTGCGTCAGACTAGTGCGTCAGTCTGAGCACCACCTAGGTGTTTTCTATGTGGGCCAGAATGATGTGCTGAGGAAAAACAGAAATTCATGCTATGCCAAATCGTATGAAAACGCATTCTGAAAAGTCATGCCATATAAAACCTTTCACAAAACTCGAAGAACATGCCTTAAAAGCGAAAGAAGTGCAAATGCAATATCCATGGACCTTGTGTTCAAGGGCTGGTTGCCTTACACAAGACCACACACTATTTAGGCTAAATGAAATAAGCAGGATTCAGTCATGCTACTGGATCATGGGCTGATGCACAAGGCTCCCCATGTTAGAGTAAGGTGCAATCAACCTACCAAACTTCGACCGAGGACTGAATATCCAAAGGGAGAAAACGACTAGAAAACAATCTTGCTTTTACCAAAAAAAAATGCATGCAAAATCATGGAATAAAAAGAGTAAATAGTAAAAGAACTGGGCTCAAAAACATTCAGGAAATCATGCAGACAAATATGCAAAAATGAATGTTCTGCTCTCTGATCAGTCCGGGGCTCCTACATGGGGCGCCAGAGTGGGGCGCTGGCCAAGTGCGCCGCTCTGGTGCGCCACATAGGTGCTCCCTAAAAAAATCTAGATCAGACTGCAATCTGATCCAAAACTTGATCCAGCAATAAGATGGGTAATCTATGCTTATGCAAGTTGATTCATGTGATTGCTAAATGCATGATGGAATGCATCTAACCATTGCTATCTTATTAGAACATGATGATTAGTGGGTTCATGCAAAAGATTCAAACTTGTAACAAAAGACCCAACATGACATGCTGAAACCATGATCAAATCAAGAACATAAAAAGATTGCTCATGCAAGTGACTATATCAAGAACATCATAAAGAACAGATTGCTCATGCAAGTAACTACATCAAGAATAAAGGAAAGATTGCTCATGCAAATAATGCAGTGCTTACTAGAAACAAACTACACATGCTATAACCAAAGCATATATTTACATGTAGGGTATCTTGCAAAAAGGATAAATGAATTCAACACGGAATCCTCATGATGATGTAAAAGGAATCAGACCAATCATGAAGCTAATAGCATGCTATCCCATTGTAAAAGAACAAGAGATTATTTGAAAAATAAAAGGCCTACCTTGTCCGAGGTAGATGTTCCTTCAAGGATGAAAAGAAAGACCCAAGATAATAAGCTCCTAGATGCTTTGGAAGGCCTGGGAATACCTCTGGATGCAAGAGAAAGAAACTCGAGTGCAAGTGGGTGTTTGCAGAATTCTGGAGAAGGCTATCTTTCAAGATGATTCAATCCCTTTAAATGGTTGCCTAAGGGGTCTATTTATAGGGATTCCTCATGAGTAACTCCTAGGAAAACAAGGAGCCTCGTAGACGAAAAACCTGGAAGATTCCATGGCATATTCACTGGTAGAGGTAACAGCCATGGGAGGTGGAAAGCCAGCAGGCTGAGAAATGGCTGGGCGCCTGATGTGTGTGTTGGCTATGTGCGCCTGGCATGTGCGCCTGCTAGGTGTGCTAAGTAGATGTGCTAGCTAGGTGTGCTAGGTAGATGTGCTAGCTAGGTGCTCCCTCCTACCTATCTGGATTTCTAGTTGGGCTGTGGGCTTGCTATAGGTTTAGGGTTGATTCAAGGGTTAGCCACATCCAAAGCAACAATTGGAAAGCACGTCCATGGATCACCTCAAAATCGGGGTGTCTACATCGGGTCTGCTTCTTCTATGCTCATGCAATGGACGGATTGCTCTACTCGGGTGACTGATACGTCGACTGTGCGCTCTTCAAGTATTGAGAGCCAGTAAGCAAGGGTTGCTAGTGCATCTTGTAACCATGCCGGTGATAGCCTCGTGCTTTGCGCGAAAGGCCAAATGCGCCAGGGTCGTCAAAGTCACGGCAAAACAATAAAAATAATGATAAAAATGCAGGAGTCGCAACCTAGTCTATTCAAAAACGGGAGACAAGGAAAACTGTTTTAAAACATTAAAACCATGCCATAAAACCAATGGAAAAGGAAAGGTCAATCGTGAACCAGAAATTTGGGCAAGGATCCATGTTACGCACAAGGAAGGTATTAGGCACCCCCGTGCGCCCGAAAAATCAATCTTTCATAGGCTTTCGTTTACTTATATGAAATGTTGGCTATTCAGCCTTCTTCTGTACGCCCAAGGGCAATATGCCATGCAATGCTACATGCAAGTAGTGCCTTATGCTAACATGGGTAGAGAGACTGTAGGATGTGTCCTAATGCTCAGAAAGGTTACCCGAGCGGTGGATCAAACACTGGTGCAAAGATATTGCATGGATATAACCACGTATCCAACAATATCTAGTGGCTAACGTCTTCGCTTTGCTATATGCAAAAACTACGCTACAATGCACAAATGTGGATGAAAACAGATTGGAGTCATCCTGATATAATCAGGAAAACACCCAAACAAAACCAAAGGCAAGGCAAATCGGGAATCATGTTAAATACCATGCCAAAAAGCTACTGTGTTCAGTGAAAAATAGGCATGTGCGCCTGTGTGGTGCGCCAGACTGGTGCGCCAGTTTGGTGCACCAACGATGTGCGTCTATGTCGTGCGCCTATCAAAATACAGGTCAGACAGTAAGCTAAACTAATGTGCCATGCGATATAAAACCTTGCAAACATGCATAAAATCATCTAAAAATGCATCATGGACATCAAAAACACCTGATCACATGTGAGTTCCCCTTTCTTCCACGAAGTCATAAAGGAAAGAGGAAACCCAAGAAAATATGATATGGGTCTTGTGCTCAAGGGTAATATGCCTCACACAAGACCACACAACTCCTATACTAAATAAAGCTAATGGTTTCAGCCATGCTACCTGGTTCAGGATCATGGACTGTTGCATAAGAACTCTCCAAACAAGAGTCCATGAGGCAACCAGTTCACCAGACCCCAGTGGCAAGCTGACTACACTAGATGCAAAACTAAAACAAATAGGGCTATTATATGTTGAAATGATGCATAAATGATCATGATATATCAGGGAACAAACTTCAAAAAAATCAAAGTCCAAGACAATCGGAACAGCATGCAGATCATAATGCAAAGTTTCCAGCTTGCACCTATGACCAAGCTGGTGTGCCAGCCTGGTGCGCCAGCTGGGTGCACCCATCTGATGCACCGGGATGGTGCGCCGCAGATACTCTGTTTCAAAATATGGTCTGACTTCAGAGCCTAAACCAGATATATACAACCAACTAGGTTACAGATTACCCAAACCATGAAGGTAGATGCCAAAGAACTTAATCATGTTAAACAAATGAGCATAAAAACCCTCTTATCACTCTCTCCTCAAGCCATGCATATTCATAGATCACAAAGACTACAATTACTGTTGATGGGTTCTCTGATTCATACAGTGATTTAATTGACTAAGGGATCATGCGGAAAAGATAAAACATATAAAAAGGATGCATTATGGTTCATGTTCCATAGCATGCGATTACATAAGACTATGATTCATTGTTAACACACCGTGAAAAATTTATCATGGTAGAGAATCAATGGACATATAAGGGAGCATCACGAATATCCTAAAATCACAAGAAGGCACGAGAGAACATCTATGTATACAATATATCAGTTTAGTTGCAGGGTTTTATCCAGAATGTTAAGTAAAATCTAAGTGGAGAAATGGGTAAAGGACCTTACCTCCTTGGGTGTCTCCTCCTTGAATGGCTCAAGGTATTTCCTCCTTGTTGCTTTGGACTCGGTTGGGGTTGCTCAGGAATGCGAGATTGTGCTCTGGAAGTTGGGATGTAGGTTGCTAGGAGTGGATGGCTTGCTAAGAATTTGCTAAGAGACCCAAGAAAGTTGCTTAAAGGGGGCCTTTTAAAGAGAAAAGAAAAGGGTAACTCCTGGGATGCAAAAGGCCTCGAAACCCAACAGCCTTGCGTAGATTCGTGAAGAATATTCGCAAGTGAGGGTTACAAGCACAGAATATGGAAAGCCAGTAGCCAGCAGCCTGAGAAGTGGTTGTGCGCCAGCTTGGTGCACCAGCTGTGTGCGCCAAGTTGGTGTG
This sequence comes from Posidonia australis, assembly GCA_024699735.1. NCBI lineage: Eukaryota > Viridiplantae > Streptophyta > Magnoliopsida > Alismatales > Posidoniaceae > Posidonia > Posidonia australis. The sequence goes on from JAMKQA010002648.1 coordinate 22,445, forward strand.
TCAGTTTTGTGCACCAACTTAGTGTGCCAGCTTGGTGCGCCACTTTGGTGCTCCATTTTGGTGCTCCCACCTAGCTGCCGAACCATAGGCTTGGGGTCGGTTTGTTCGACGATCTCAGACTAATTAAAATGTCAAATAGGGTTCAAAAGTGGTTTAATCTTGCCGCATCCAAAACAATATATTCAAGAGGATTCACCTACGGGTCGCCTCAAAATCAGGGTGTCCACACATCTGCGTAGGAGTTTTTGGCTCTACTCAAGAAGGAGAAGCGCACTTCCTCGAACTCCATGACGAGCTGTAAGAGATATTTGTGATATGGCACGCGCTTTGGATCCTTGGTTTTCCATTAACCATTGATTTGAGATATGACTAACATGGCATCCCTGTGCACCTGTAGTTTCCCTGCACCATGTTGCAATGCGATTTGCAGTCCCATGATGCATGACTCGTACGCGGCTCCATTGTTGGTGCACTCGAAAGTGAGCTTTCTAGAGAAGGGGGTCATCTGTCCCTATGGTGTCGACAATACCGCGCCAATTCCTCTACCCCTCTTGTTGACTGCTCCTTCGAAGTATAAGTGCCACCAGGACAGGTCTTCTGGCTCATCAGAATCTGCATCTCCCATGGCGAATAGGATGTCTTCATCCGGGAACTGCGTTTGTAACAGCTTATACTCTGGCAATGGTAGGTCAGCTAGGTGGTCCGCTACTGCCTGCCCCTTCATTGATTTCTACATGACAAATGTAATGTCGTATTGGGACAGCATCACCTGCCACTTCACGCATCGCCCCACTAACGTAGGCTTTTGGAACAAGTACTTCATGGGGTCATGCCAGCATAGGAGAAGGACCGGATATGCCATCATATAGTGCCTGAGGCGTTGGGAGGCCCAAACAAGGGATAAACAGATCTTCTCGATGGGACTGTACCTGGCTTCACAATCATTGAACTTCTTGCTTAGGTAGTAGAAGGCTCTCTCCCTACGTCCTGTTTCATCGTGCTACCCACGGACTACGCCCATGGAGTACTGGGTGGTAGAGAGATATAGCAACAGAGGTTGCCCTGGTGTGGGTGGAACCGGGATGGGAGGCTTTGTAAGGTGCTGCTTGATTTTTGTCGAATGCAGCTTGACATTCCTCATTTCAGTGGATCTGTGTGTTCTTTCTTAACAACATGAAGATGGGCTCAAAGATGGAAGTAAGCTGTGCGATAAACCGGCTGATATACTGTAACCAACCCAATAAGCTCCGAACTTCTTTCTCAGATACAGGGAGAGGCATATCAATGATGGCTCTTTCTTTACTAGGGTCGACCTCGATTCTCCTTTGACTGATAATGTATCCCAGAAGTTTGCCAGAAGACACCCCGAATATGCATTTGTTGGGATTAAGACAGAGCTTCTACTATCTGTGGCGATCAAACAGCTTTCTCAAACAGACGAGGTGCTCCTCAAGCTCCTTGGACTTGGCAATCATATTATCTACATAGACCTCTAATTCCTGATGCATGAGGTCATGGAAAAGTGCAGTCATTGTCCTTTCATAAGTTGCGCCCGCATTCTTGAGCCCAAATGGTATCACACAATAGCAGAAAACTCCCCAAGGAGTGATGAAGGATGTCTTCTCCATATACTCCTTTGTGATTTTGATCTGGTTGCACCTTGAGAAACCATCCATGAATGATAGTATTTTGTGTCTAGCTGTGTTGTCCACCAAGACATCTATGTGAGGAAGTGAGAAATCATCTTTGGGGCTCTCCTTGTTGAGGTCTCTATAATCGATGCACATGCTAACCTTCCCACCTTTCTTTGGCACTGGGACAACATTCGCTAACCACTCTGGGTACAACACCACCTTGCGGAAGTTCACTTTGTGCTGCCTCACGATTTCCTCCTTGAGCTTCAGGATCCACTGAGGTCGCCATCTTCATAAGTTTTTTCTTGACGGGCCTCTCGTTAGGGTTCAAGGGTAACTTGTGTACCACCACCTCGATGTCTAGGCTGACCATGTCGTCGTAACTCCAGGCAAAGACATCTGTCTATTCCTTTAGAAATGCTATGAAATCTACCCTGGCCTGTGGTGATAGCTTAGCACTGATGAGTACCTCCTTGACATCCTCTATTGTGCCGACGTTCACCCATTCAGTTTCTTCCTCGACATGCATGTTTGGGCCATCTGGATCATTGTTGTAGGGCTAGAATTCGAGTATCTCACCGTCTTCATCCATGTCATCATCCTCTTCCTCATAAGCGATGAGCTCTAATATGATTTCCTCTATGAAGGTCGGGTCAGTGATGTCAAAGGAGAGGATGTGTTCTGATTTCTACCCCTGATGATTATTCAGGACGGTCACACTGACTTTGGTGTTCTTGTATCTGCACTGTGTGACCTCTGGCTCTTTAACAGTGGGCTATACTGACTGGCCGAGTTGCTCTGTTTCCTCGACCTCTAATACCATTTTGATTTTTGGTTTTCTAATTTTTTGGGTCTTCTGGATTTTCTGTTTTTTTTTGGATTTTCTGGAGTATGTACAAATGGTGCTACTGATTGGCGGTTGTCCTGCTGCTGACTAATAGGAGTGATGCCGCCCGACTTTCCCCCTGAGCTTAACTCAGGGTCTTGTTTTTTTTTACCCTCACCTTAAGCAAGGTGAGGCTTCAACTACATATACCATCTAGACCTGCCTCCCGGCTCCAAAGAGAATAACTCCAATGGTCTAGTGGGTTCTGGTTGTGACTCAGCCAGGACCATGATGGATGAGTGGTCCGACTGCTGGTGGGGAATTGCTGGCTCCGATTCTGAGGCCCTTGACTTTCCTTTCCTCAGTCCTTGATGCTCTGCTGTGCCCTTGGCCAATCCTGACAACTGCTCTTGGAACAGAAGCTCTAGGTCATTGACTTGCTCACTCAACTAACCTACCCTGCCAACTGTCTCATCCTCTGTTGTGATACAATCAGAACATTGGACAGCACTATGTTCAGCCACTGCCTCATCTGGACCGTGAACCTCCGCTGATTGGATCTGAGACCGCTGTAAACAATGTTCAAAACTGACTGATTGCACTAATGGATCTACTGACGCCACTGCTTGCAGGACTATCGTTGTGGGGCTTGCTGCTATGGCGATGGTAGATGTCATCAAAGTACTTACCGTTGGTTGAGACTGTGGCTCTTCTCTACAGTGGCCTAGCTCTGATTGGGATTGAGTATCCCTGCACTGACAAAGTTGGTGAGGTTCGACGAAATATAAATCTTCTTTTACCTCTTGGTGCGCGAATATCCATCTTTGTGCGGCTACCACTCGTATCCTACACCTTCGAACTCTTGCCTCTCCTCCGCCTGGATGGGCTCAGAGATTCCTTGGCCTTGTCGTTCGAGTGGCATTCCTTTCTTGTATCCCCACATGCGACATACGTTTTCGATCATCCAAAGGGGATTGCCACGAACGGTCAGGTAACTGACATGCTCGAGAGCCGAATGTAATTGACAGGCTCGAAATGGTTGACCCGGAACATGACATCAGATTGTTTAGGATTGAAATGGACGGTCTGGAGGGAGACAGTGGAGACCGACTCAACCTTTTCATTGTCAAGATCCTCCGCCATGACAACAATTATATCGTTGCCCCAGCGGAACTTAACCATGCGGTGGAGAGTCAAGGGGATCACCTGATGCTTGTGCAACCAAGGGAGCCCAAGTAGAAGATTAAAAGAGGGCTCCAGATCCGCAATGTAAAATTCAACGTCGAAGACTACAAGCCCTATGGTGAGAGGAATAACCAGCATCCCCAGCGCGTCGTGATGTGTATTATCAAAAGTCGTCATTCCTTTCGTAGTTGGTATGATATCCTCGGCTTTCAATTCGATTTTATTTGATGTGCGCAAAGGGCAGATGTTAAGGCCTGCGCCATTATCAACCAAAGTGATGGGAATTCAGAAGCTCTGATATTGCACGGTATTGAATAGCGGCTTGTTATGATTGACTCATGTCGGAGGCAATTCCTCATTGGAAAAGGAAATAACATGTGGCTCTGCAATCGTGCCCACCATATTCTCAAGAGTGGACGGTTCTATGGTGGGAGAGATGTGAGCAGCCTGAAAGACCCTAAGGAAGGCCTCTCGATGTACTGCAGAAGTATGGATGAGGTCCCAAATGGAGATATCAGCCTTAACCTTCTTCAACTAGGATGTGATGTCGGCAGAGGGTTGTACCTGCCTGGTCGAAGAGGTAGGGACTAAACCAGGGACTGTCCTAGAAGGCTGAGTAGCTGGCTGAGGATGGGAAGATGCTGGACGGGCAGGCTGAGCTGCTAGGGCTGGTGGCCTATACACCCTCCCTGACCTGGTGACTTCTGCGTACATTTCTGTAGCATAATCATAAGGTACACGATGAGTGTCCCTCATTAGGTGGACGACAAGAGGGGTACATGCCGCCAGCTCCAGCGGTGCCGACAACGAACTGACAGAAAGTTGGTCTGACTGGGGAGGGTGTTGGATAGGATATTGTACAAGAGGATGCTAAACTAAAGGCTGGATAGGATACTGTAGACACCCCGATTTTGAGGTGACCCAGGAATGAGTGTCCCTATGTTGCTTTGGATGCGATCAGCCCTTAAACCGAGCCCCAAACCCATTAGCCAGAGCCCAAATCAGACATTTGTGAGCAGGGCTGGCGCACCAAG
>JAMKQA010002650.1:0-23387 GCA_024699735.1 Posidonia australis
TCCTTTGTCAATGCCTCAACTAGGTTAAAATAGTGGCATGACTGTTGTGCTCAAATTGTTTAAAAGAACTGATTCACCATGTTTCCTTGGTAGACCATACATCATCCATGTACTGTTTAATATCTTCCCAGGATTATACGGAGCAATGCTAGTGGAGGCTCCCTTGTGTTAAGTTGTACTTCAATTTCTTTTACTGAAATTGCCTAGTGTTTATTCATTCTTGTCAACTTTGCACAGCTTGTGGATGTGGCACAAGGAAATGGTGGGAATTACTTAGGTTGCTTCAAATGCTCTACTCATACCCTCCAAGATTAACAGTATCGGTATTTTGTGCTTAGTTGGAGAGAACAACTTATCATTGTAAAACTAATTTGGTTTCTTACCAAGTTGTAAAGTTGACGTCCTTTGTCAATGCCTCAACTAGGTTAAAATAGTGGCATGACTGTTGTGCTCAAATTGTTTAAAAGAACTGATTCACCATGTTTCCTTGGTAGACCATACATCATCCATGTACTGTTTAATATCTTCCCAGGATTATACGGAGCAATGCTAGTGGAGGCTCCCTTGTGTTAAGTTGTACTTCAATTTCTTTTACTGAAATTGCCTAGTGTTTATTCATTCTTGTCAACTTTGCACAGCTTGTGGATGTGGCACAAGGAAATGGTGGGAATTACTTAGGTTGCTTCAAATGCTCTACTCATACCCTCCAAGATTAACAGTATCGGTATTTTGTGCTTAGTTGGAGAGAACAACTTATCATTGTAAAACTAATTTGGTTTCTTACCAAGTTGTAAAGTTGACGTACCTTGTGTGATTGTCTCTTATGGCATCAAGTTGGCTTCTGGTTGAGTGTTTTTGCCTTTCTTATCTAAACTTCAATTTTTCAAGAACTTCCAGTATACTTCAATTGGTCTTTTAGGACGTATGATGGTGCCTATCAAGGTTATTTTGACCAAGAATTACTGCTACATGTTAACCATGGGTCGATTAGATAAAAGTATGTTATATAGATATTTGGTCTTTGTATGTACACTCTGGGAATAATGAACATGAGACATGAAAGCTCATGATGATACTCATGAGAGCAAGTTATCCAAAATGGGGAATTCAAATGGTAGTTTTACAGCACCAGAAGCAACCAACAGAAGCAAAAGCCACACTGGAAGTATCTTCATACATGAAACCAATATAATCTTCCGACCTGCATTAGAGACAAAGCAACTGAATCAGTAATGTGTTATGAGTTAAAGATTTAGCAAATGTACTTAATGTTGACTAGTACATGTTGCAAGGAACTTGGATTCTTGTGAAAGTATGATGAAATCCAAGGGATTAAAAAGTTTCCAACCAAGGAAAGGGATTTGAGTATTCAGTAACAATATTAACATAAAAATGCAAATTGAGATGATTTTGATGAAAAAGAGTATGCTGATATTTCTTCAACGAGACAGCATTGCTATTACATTAATTCTAGGCTGCCGATCTAAATTTTAGAATAAAGAGACACCTTGTACCGTAAATCTTTGTGAGGAAAGGAAGACAGTTAAGAAAATGAGGCTTATAAAGCACTAGATTAGGTTACATATTGCTGATATTATCATAGTCATCGTAATTTTATTCTAAGTCTGTTGGATTTAGGTAGTGGTCTATGAAGGACATCACGTTTTAAGAATTCTAAGTATATAATGTAATAATTTCAATTATATAATGAAGATGAACTTGGATCTCTAAATGCTTAATTATATAATGAACTGAATTTCAAGTCAATAAGATGCCGTTAGAAGGCAAATATCGACCAAAAAAATGACACATTTCTGGGGTAGACCAAAGGCTTTGTTTGTAACCACCTCTAGAAAGTAGATTATAGCATTTGCTTGACTTTTTTCCCGACCTTCTTTAGAGAAGATCAAATTGGAAGGTTTGTACTACAACGCACAATCTACTTTCTAAAGAGCTTTTATATGGAGTTGGAAAGCTATAGATTCTTGTAGGGTCATAGATCCCAGAATTTGCTTCAAATAAGCCTCTAGGATGCATTTGTCTAGGACCTGGGTGCTCCTACAGCTCCCCACAAACAACTTGTGTTAGGAGTAAGCTCATGGATGGGGTTTTTAGCTTCCATCACTGTAGATTATTGAAGGAATTGGTAAACTACAACTTCCAGCAGGTCATGCTACAACGCCAACACTCACTGTTAAGATCCATTACCACTTCCATCAACAAGTGCACCCTTAGTCACCCAAATAGTTACTTACTAGGTTCTTAAGGTAGAATTGGGAACTACATTAACATGCACAAGGGAATACATAATTCATATGAGAAGAAGAACAATACCATATAGAGCACAGGATTCAGTTTGTTCCATCACCCACTCTGCTGTCTCCGGGAATTTCCTCTCAATGGAACCTTCAGCTTGCTCAACAGGAGTCAGTGTCAGGAGGTCCATCACAGTAGAAGAACTTTGATAGATGGCCTAATGGGAAAAATTAGAATGGATAAGTATGGTTTGTGTTTTAACCAAACTATCAGGAGCTTACCAATTTACAAGAATTGAAATTACCAGAGAAAGTGAAATCCAAACAAATCCATGTAACAAGAAGCCACAAAGTATGCAATTCCTAAACTGAAACTCAACTCCATTCCAAATTTTAGAAAATTTTTTCTAGACAAAGGAAAACATTTTTGGGACTCCTGCAAACTATAGTAATTTCTAACCCAATTGGCTACAAAGAAACTATACTTCTGGCAAGACTAAATTGCATTTTAAAAGAGGAGTTGTGTTAAAAGTTGAGCCTGTAAAATAATAGCAGTTTAAATCAAAGATCCATATATATTTTTTCTCAGAGGTATGTGATTTATCACTTTCTGGTAGATCATCTAACTGTGTTAGTTTTCTCAATGCATCTATGATAAGCCCTATTTGGTTTCATATACATTTCCACTTGAATGTACCTATTGCACCAACTGAGTTTCAATTTTTCCTTATGGTTCTTATTCCAAAACTGTGTCTCCTGATTAGCTATCTTGTTTCTGTTTGGTATACGTTCATGGATGCCACAATATTTTACACCATATTAACATCCACAAAATAGAAAATACAAGGAAATGACAAATACTTTCACCCCTTATAAAAGGGATGGAGATACTTCCGTGACCCATCAATTGTACATGATCCAACATGACACATTGACCTGATAAAATTAGCAATGTAGATTATTTCATTTTGATTTTACACTAAAAAACCATCTCCAATGTACACATCTCAATTTTAACACATTCTAGCGCCCCATCAACAAATTCGACATGACTCTACGATTGTCAGCCACCTAATCATTTTACATTGGAATTGATAGTTTAGAACTCAAGTTCATAGATCATGTCCATATCATCAACTGCCAATGTTTAGCGTTAAACATATTTCCAACAAAATATTAACTAGAAAACCTTTTTTGAACAGATTGTCGTGTTGTGCCATGTGATATCAAATCGAAAACAAATCCTATCAAGCAATATGACATACCAATGGAATTATATCAGTCAGCCATCGACTAAACTTGATTGTTTAGAGAAGCTTCTAAATTTTGTTAACACTTAAAACTCATAAGCACAGGAGGTAACCACCACATACCACATGATGAGGATAAGGAAAAGGAGCAGCAGCTCCAGGACATGATTGGAAATCCAGCTCCTTCCCATCAACTCAAACTGCAACCAACCAGAAGATAAACTTGACAATTGGTAGGGAAAAAAAAAACCAACCAACACAAAACCCAAACCAAGAGACCCACACACGTATCATGGAAAGTAACAACTGATGAGTGGTAATAATAATAATACCTTGGATAAAATTTTCTACATAGATAAAATATACCTACATGGAAGATTTTCTTTTAGTGGAAAATTTATATAATTTTTGTTGAAATGAGAAAAAAAAAACTATATTATTCATGATAACAAAGGATTACAATATCCTATATACAGTAGAATACATACTTAACTCATAAATAACCTAATAAATAGATAACACAAAGAACCATATAAAAAATAGCTTGCTACAACACAACTCTACAATTTAGAAGGAATGGTACTAATAGTAGCAAATTGGAAAAGTATTGTAAATAGAAATTTAAGATCTTTTTGATAATTTTACAATGTCAGAATAATTTAGGACTTTTTAGCAAAATTTCCATTAAACTCGAATATCCCTTTTTTTTTCCCTCCACGTCCTCTCTCGTCCCTCCCCACTGTTCTTCTTCTTCCTTCTCTCCGTTCTTTTCTTCTGTTGGGTGGCCGGCAGCTGAGAAGAGATGCCGACGGAGGAAAGAGGAGCAGCCGCGGGTGGTGGAGGGGTCGCCGACGTCTGCGAGAGCCGGCGGGAGAACACAAGGCCGGCGGCGCAGGAAAAAGGAAGAAGAAAAACGACCTCCCGGAAATACAGCCACACTCCGGGGCACGAGCAAGATAAAAACGACCTCCCGAACATGCAGTCTCAGTCCGGAAGAAGACGGACGTCGATGCAAGAGAAGAGGCGGTACGGCGGCGTGGGAGAGGAGCAGGCGTCCACGACGCGGGACACGATAAAACGATAAAATTTAATTATAATTTTTTTAATTATTTTAAAATATTTATGTGATTTATAGTTAATAAACATAATTTTATTTTGAGATTAGTAAACATATTATTACCAAATTAAATATAAATATATTTTATATATGTTTAAAATTATTGTATTATTAATAATCAATATAATTTTTCCATAATATACGAAATATTGATAAAAAAATGATAGACACGAAAACACGATAAGTATACGAAAGTGAGGAAATATCTTTTTTTCCAAGAACGCCTACTTAACCCCAAGTAACTTAATAAATGGATAGCGAAAAGATCCGTATAAGTATATGATCCATTTACTCTAGCAATTTCATTGTAAAATTTCCCTTCTTTGGTTTGTGTCCTAAAACCCTTGCTCATGTTCTTCTTCTCACGAGTTACTAGCCATGGAGAAGATCCCCGCCGCCTGCGCCATGGAGTGGAGCATTGAGCTCGAAAAAGGCCTCCGTTCCAAGAGACCAGGTAGCTACCCTCTTCCTCAATCTCTCGTTTTTAAAAAAAAATATAGTTCACAAAATTGATTCTTTTTGTAGTACTCTGTGTCTTTCAATCTTTTTCCTTTTTTTTTTTTGTGAAAAAAAGAGACCACACTTTTGGGTTTTGTATACCGAGTGTATGGTAAGTGTTTGAACAGGGTAGCATGCCACACGAGTGAGTTTCATTACCAACAACTTGTAAATGAACAACTTGAATTGATGGTTTTCTACAATTTGGAGTTTTGTTACTTGATTGTTTCATTGCTTGACATTGGTATATTGTCGTAATTATGTGCATGCATACCTTTGGAGCCTAGTCTGTATCCTTTGTGTTCTATTGTCATGCTTAGTCCTTTGCTTGGTAATTGTGAATTACATATTTCTAGGGGAACCGATCAAGGCAATAGAACAGCTTGGGCCGAAACTCCGAATGTGGAGCAGAGAACCAACCATCACGTTGGGTGTATCGAACATGTATGGCTTGGTGCAGGGGGAGGAAAGAATGTTTGCAAACACGATCCTTCTGCGGCTTGCTGATGCATTCAGGACTGGTAATAATGAAATAAGGGCCTCTATTGTGAAGGTTTTTCTAGTGGAACTAAGGGATATTATGAAGAAAGGCAGACATTACGATGGGATTTTGGCGAAGCGGAGAGTGCCAAACTATCTGGAGATGTTGAGACAAGTGAAGTGTGTTTTCGACGCTGGAGATGTTGGAGACAGAGTTTTGTCATTGCGGCTTTTTGGTTGCTGGGTTGATTTGATAAAGGATAATGCTGATGTTCGCTATATCATAATATCAAGTTTGAGATCCTGCCATGATTTGGAGGTGAGCTTTGTTCCTCCAACAAACATCTACGTATTTATATATGCTAGTTACACATCAGATAGTGTGTTTCCTCGTTTTATCTTTTTCTTGCTCCCCTTGGCTGTTGCATGCCTCTAATAGTTTCATTCTTGCCCTTTTTGAGTTTGTACAAGTAGACATTTAAGATCTTTGTAGCTTTGGTTTATTTCATAAGATGACGTTCCTTTTTGGCATTTCTTGCAACAGAAGCCTTATTTATTTCATATATATATATATATATGCTGCAGGTGAAGGCATCACTTTTTGCTGCTGGATCCATATGCAGACTGTCAGAGGACTTCGCGTGCATTATTCTGGCTATGTTAGTTGACATCCTTTGTTCGCATGCATCTTGTCGTGTGAAGATTGCAGCAGCACGTGCCTTTGGTAATATGCAGTGCTCATCTTTGATTGTCAGTAGAGCTTACAAGGTGCTGCCATTCTTTTTACATAATTCACTAATATACAGGCACTGTTCTGGATTTTCCGGATTCACTTTTTAAAGTACTATTTTTGAATTGTCTGAATGAACTGGGAAGAACACTTTGTTTAGATTTCTATGCTTTTCTTTATCTCAGGAAATTGCACTGTGCTCCTACCGTGCAACTTTTACAGTTCCATATGCATAAATATGTGTATTAGAGTGTTTTGTGTGTAAAAATCTTGCTGACTTGATGTGCTGTTTTTTGTGTGGCATTGTCTATATAGATACCACCATCCTAGTGTCAAAGGCTTGCTAGATGGAATTAACTCACAACTTGTCAGAGTGATCCATTAGTTCACCTATAGGCCTAATAGGAGATTTTATACCAAACGAAAATGGGTGAAAGAGAAGATTTTCTTATGGGAGGCTGGTGCGTCGGGTATAGCTTCTGAAAAGTTAAAGAACAAAATTAAGGAGCTTGAAAAGGAGAAAACTATATGGTCTGAGAATGATAAAGAGACGAGAGAAAGATTGAAAAAAACGTAGCAAGTACTTCTCGCTATGACTGTGCCAATCCCTCAGCCTTTGGAAAGAAATACAAATACGAAAGAACAATACTTCCAGTGAGATCCCTAAGAAACCAATCCTTTCGGTTTCAAAAAAAAAAAAGGTAAGTTACAGTGTGAAGGAGAACAGGTGAAAAACCTTAGGAACAATTTTTGGCACAGGAAAAAAAATAAGGGTTCTACGCTTCTACTCTTCAACAAAAGCTATTCAACGACGGTGCCTTCTGATTTATCTGAACATCGAGATGAAATGTCTTTTATCACAGGGTCTTACTCTTCTCCTTTTTTCTTTTTGTCAAGACCGATCGCTCCTTTGACTTTTTTGGTAGAGGCATCATGCCATGAGCGCAACAATGGTCTTGACAGAGAACAAGATTTTTCAGTGAATCTTTTCCCATCAATTTCTTGAGAAGTAGGTAATATTTTAAATTTTAATGAGCATTTTAATAATTTTTATTATGATTTTTCTTTGAGACCGTCTAATCAGATAGTTGGTCCTTTTTGTTCGAATGCTTCGTTTCTTCTTGATTCTGATCGCTCTTCAGTTGAGGGTCAGGACGTGAGGATGAATGATGATCGTAGGTATACCTTTGTAGGGGTCGATCCCGTCAAGGAAGTTGGAATTCTATTTGAGTTTTGTGATAAATTTAGATCATTTGCTTGTAAAGATTATTCTAGATTTTCTGTGGCCTCTTCCTCCCTTTAGGGTGATAGTCTTTTGACGATGGAGGGGCTGTCAACTTTTCGTCAGCGAAGTCAATGTTGGAGATCTAACAACGTTCCTATCACTACTTTACTGCAAGGAAACACATGCCTTTCAGAGTGTCAGGAGGATAGGTATGTTTTCGACGGCAATTTGAATTTTCCACCATCTTCACTATCGTTTGAAGGGAATTTTTCATTATTTAATTTACCATTTTGGGGTTTTAGATATGTCGATTTGCCTCCTCTAGTTAACTCTAATTCTCTTGAGATTCACTTAAGAAGGATTAATGTTTGAAATTATTCATGCTTTTACTTGGACTTTTGGGATAATAAGGAAAAACTTTTGCGTAGCGATTATGATAACAATGATCATGCATATCGCAGAGCTTCCAATGCCATTGAGATAGATGTTAGTTATAGCGATTTATTTCTAACAAGCATATATGGGAACGCTGCAAGCGATTCTGACATTCTCTTTTATTCCTCTGTGCCATATATGAATTCAGAGATCTCGTTTTCTAACATTTATTTAGACAGGCACGAATCCTCAGTCTACTCTTCTCTTTGTATTCCTCGTCTGAGTAGGGAAAGATCTCCGAGGCATCACTTCGCAATTAATTTAGCCTATAATAATGATCTTTCCCAAGAGTTTACTAGTGACATTTCGCCAGATCATCATCCTTTACCATATACGGGTCTTGGTTCCTGCTTCTTCCCTCTTATTTTTTCCGAGTTGGATAACAAGACACAAGACGAAGCAACGATCACCTTACAATTTAGTTCACCATCTACTCCTCTTCAGAGCTCACCTGGGATTGGTTGGAAGATGGTTTCAAGGAGAAAGATCTGATCGCCTCTAGTCCATTTCTTTGAAGCAATAGGTAGGTGTTTTAATTGTGTCTTGCGGGGGCATATTAAGCAACGATGCAAACATAATGGAACTTGTTTTAAATGTCATTCATCTACCCAATCAGTGGTCATTTGCAAATTTTTCCTAGGTCCCAATTTATTGTTCGATGGCCAACATAATATTATGGTAGGGTTGTCTCCTCACCATCCTATTATACTTCTCCTGTCGAATGAGGTCTACGACCAATTACACTTTTTTTCTTCTGTGCAATCATAACAACCCTAGCCTCCTATGTTTCTAAGGACTTTCTAGAATCCCACCTGACTTCTCAATGGCCTAGTGATATTAAATGGGAGGTTCAAGATTTCTCTCTCGGGAAAATTTTGCTTAAGTTTCCCGCTTCTACTCTTAGGGATAAGGCGCTTCAGGCCATTGGTTCTTCGTTACTTTTCCTACCAGCTTCATTTGCTCTTTGGTCGGTTCACTCTTCAGCCATTCATATCCTTTGTGAGGAAGGGATTTGAATTTGTCTTGAAGGAATACTCCATCACCTTTGGAATATAGGTCTTTTTTAAAAAATGATTTCTGACTTTGTTGTTCTCATTGAAGTAGATCTTTCTATAAATCGTGCAAAATTTCTAGGATTTGCACACATAAGGATTAAATTCCACTCCAGCAGAGACATTCCGGATGTTAAATTCTTTGTCTTTACTAGAAATGTCTATCCTATTAAGTATAAGCGAAGTTGGAATATCTCTGCTCTTCTTCCTTTTGGGACAAGTCATCTGTAACTCAAGCTTTGGATTCCTCAAGTCGACGGAATTTCATGAAACCTAGTTCTATGTCCTTCAAAAATTCTAAAGGATGGAAGGGTGATAAGTCAAGTGCTATTCCTAAATTAGGGAAAAATGTGTGGACACGTTCTTCTTTTGGACATAACACTTCAAAAGTTCAAGGTCCATCTTCCCTACCGTTTGCTGTCCCCCCTCCTTCAGGCATCCTACTTAACCCTGTTTTGGAGACTAAGCCTTGTAATCCTATTAATCTTTCACCTCTTGCTACTGAAGCTAATTCCCTAACTCCTGTTCTTCCAAATGCTTCTATTCCCCCTATACTTACCCTTGACATCTTTGTTCCTCAAGCCTCTGCGTGTCCTTCTGAGGTCCTTGGGTATTTTCCTCAGTCAATCCCTAGTAAAAATGAAAATTCTGACTTCTCATCAATTCTACTACATCGAAGTTTGCAACATCGAAGATTAAGGCACGTAAACACAACAAGGATAAGCTAAAAAGGGTGTTGGTAGTCATTGATAGTCTGGGGGACAAGGTCTTGGGAGATATCATTGTAGATCCCACCTCTCATATTCAAAATATTACTTCAGGTACTTGTTCAGAACCTGTTAATATTCCTTCTAGATTTATTGAATTTAGTTCCTACTCTTCGTCGAATATGGTGGATAGTCTTACTAGTTCCTCTCCTTTATTCGGCCTTTCAACTAATTTTGGGATAACAGATAACGTACTAATGTAGGATTCATATGGGAATTTCATGGACTTTTGTGACAAGATTGGTACTTCTCTTAACTCCATTAATGAAACTAAAATTTTCTTAGACTCTGTAAGAGGTCAACAAGGGTTACCAAAAGTAAACTTAGATGAAAACTCCTATTGTCTACAAAGTTTAGTGGCTCTGCATTTATCCAATTAAGCCTTAATGATTATAGTAGCTTGGAATATCAGTGGATTTGGAAGTAGTGGCAAGCGTTGGGCACTTAGGATATAGTCAGAACATATAAGTGTGATGCCTTCATTATAATGGAGACCAAAGTTGTTAGCATTTCTCCGACTACTCTTCGTGCTTTAGGCGGTGGTAGGTTAGATACTTGGGAATGCTTACCGTCGCAAGGAGCCTCGGATGGTATTCTTTTAGGCTAGGATTCAAAGCTATTACATAAACATAGTTCCATCTAGACTACATTTAGCCTATCTATAAAATTTACGAATATCTCTGATGGATTTGAGTGGTGACTATAAGAGGTTTATAGACCTTGTTCCTCATGCCTAAAAGAATAATTCTCAGCTCAATTGAAATTGGCTTACCTTAGAGCCTCGATTGGCTCAAACTAGGTAATTGAGGGGGATTTTAATTTGATTCGATTCTCCTATGAATACTCCAATAGATCAATTTTGCACTTTATAATGTCTAAGTTCAATGATTTTATAGAATCATTTAACCTCATAGACTTTTCTCCTAACAATTACTTTTTTACTTGGTCAAACTTTCAGAATAATCTTGTTATGGTTAAGTTGGACAGATTTTTAATTTCTCGTAGTTAAATCTCTCAATATCTAAATTCTATTTGTGCGGGGAAAGTTAGAGTAATTTCTGATCATATGCCTATCTGTCTTGATACGATTCCTCCAAGTTAGGGACCCTTTCCATTTAGATTTTATAAATCCTGACTGATGATGAATGGTTTGGATAGCATGGTTAGAACCTGCTAAAACAACTCTGATTTTGGCTTGAGACCTATTGCCCAATTAGCCTTTAAGGTCGAATACTTCACAGGGAAAATTAAAAGCTTGATGCCTAGTGTAAGGGGAGAGCATCAGTCTAGACTTTTGACTATTGAGTCCTTGATCCAAAATATTGATGACATAGCTGAAACCCCCATTGTTTCGATAGAAGTGTGGGATCAAAAGTGAGAGCTTAGGAAGGAACATTATAATCTTCTTTTAGAGTAAGAAATGTACTGGAATAGAGATCCAAAGTGCAATTACTAAAGGAGGAGGATCTTAATACAACATTTTCTCATAAAATAGTTAAAGGAAGAAGGAGAACCAATACGATTACCTCTTTATCATTGATGGAGAATTTATGGATTCTCCACAAAAGATCCGTCATGAGGTTGAGTAATATTTCATGGCCTTATTTAACAAAACTTCAGGATATCTTGAGAGTTTTAATTGGGATTCTCTGTTACCACACAAAATCCCAGAACCTTGGCTTTTAGAAAGGTGTTTTCCCATAGAGGAAGTTAAGGCCAATGTTTTCGCTCTTAATGGAAATAATTCTCTTGGTTTGGATGGCTTCCCAATATGTTTTTTTCAGCATTTTTTGGAAAATATTAAACTGGATCTGCTCAGTGCCGTTGACCATTTATACACTCCTCAGGATTTTAACACTCTTAAAGGCATTAATCAAACCATTATTGCTCTTCATCCTAAGAAGTATGGGGCGCAATTTATTAAGGACTATAGACCGATCAGTCTTTTAAATAGTACATATAAAATAATTACAAAAGTTCTAGCGAATAGGCTTAATCCAATTTTAAATGCTATTTTAGACAGTAATCAATGTACTTTTCTTCCTGGTCAGAACAGTTCTAATTGTTTCTTAGTGCCTCAAGAAACCCTACATCATATGCATCAATCTAATGCTTCTGAATTTATCCTTAAGCTTGACTTTGAGAAAGTCTTTGATAATGTCAATTAGAACTTTCTAATTGAAAGAATGAAGGATCTTGATTGTGAGGATAAATAGATATCCTGAATAAGGATGTGCATCTTTATTGTTAAGTATTCAGTGTTAATAAATGGTTCCCTTAAATGGCTTTTTAGAGCCTTCAATGATTTAAGACTGTGTGACCTTTTTTCTCCCTTATTGTTCATTATGGCCACTTATGTGCTTAATACGATGTTAGACTTGGACTACCAAAATAACTTTATTTCTGAAATACAGTTCTATATGGGGGACTCAATGTGGTCAACATTCAATACGTTGATGACACCATTCTTTTCCTTTTCCCATTACAGGAACACATAATAAATGTCAAAAGGATACTTTATTGTTTCCAGGCCTCCTCAGGGTTGAAGATAAATTTTCAAAAGTCCTCTCGAACAAAAGTGGGGGTTGGTAATGACCTTCTTTAGAGATGGGACATTCTAGGATGTGCCACCTTGTCAATTAAGTATCTTGATCTTCCACTTCATTTTAGAAAGACGACTTATAATGATTGGGCTTCAGTTCTGGATAAAATTTCAGTTAAGCTATCTTCTTGGAAATCTAGATATTTATCCTTAGGTAGTAGAATTACTTTAGTTAATTTTGTTCTGTCTGCTATCACAATTCCAGTTAAAGTGGAAAAAGAGATAGATAAGTATAGGAAAAGATTTCTATGCCATGGTCCTCTTGATAATAAAGAATACCATTTAGTTAGTTGGGCAACACTTTGTGGATCCAAGGAACAAAATAGATGGAGCATTATTAATATTAAAAATTTCTATCAATCTTTAAAGTGTAAATCAGTTTAGCAATTGTTGAGTGGAACAGCAAAATTGAAATGGCAGGAGATTATCAAAGCCAAGCTAGATATTTGGCACGTTATTGGTTGGGTGACCTTCTCAATGTCTCTTCCTATAAAGGGTCGCCCCTTTGGCATGAACTTAAGTCCTATTTCCCTATAGTCAATGCCTTCTCTAAATTTATTATTCATAATACAGAAAATACCATTTTTTGGAAAAGTAAGTGGCTCGGAGAATCTCCATTGAAACTTGTCCTTTCAGACTCATTTTCAATCTCAAAGCATAAAAAAGCAACAGTTAAAAAAATACAAACTTTGTATTCTTCAAATTTCACTAATTTGTTTGGTTATTCTTCTTTATCTAATTTGAATGTATTAAATCTACAAGTACAGTTAGAAAGATTGGAAGATATTTTGGGTGTTCTGACTTTATCTCCAACACAAGATATTATTCATTGGAAACCATCATGTGATAAAATTTTCAATGTCAAATCTTGTTACAGAATTTCAAATGATGATGGTATTATATCTCCCTATAGATTAAGTATATGGCAGAGTTAGGTTTCTTTAAAAGTTAAACTCTTTACATGGTTGGTTATTGATGACAAAAAATTTTCCCAGGCCAATCTAATTAAAAAAGGTTGGTTGGGTTAAGTTGGATACGCCTGGTTGTATTTCGTGTGGTGCAAGGTTAGAACCTACAGCTCATTTATTTTTGCAATGCGACTTAACTGTTGAGATATGGAATTTCTTTCTTAATTGTCATATAAGATCTTTACACATTGATATTATTGACATTTTCAATATCTTTCTCATTCGAGATTTTTACTTTCAAAATTGGATTGGAATATACTTGTTCCAACAATTCTTTGGTCAGTTTGGATTAAAAGAAATAATCGAATTTTCAAGAACAGATTCAAAAATTTAAAACAAGTGATTTGTAATATCATTTCTTTAACATCTACTTGGTTTGATACTCTGAGTTTAGATCAGAGTCATGAGGACATTTCACAAGAAATATCTAAGATGCAACAAGAATGGGACCAAATTAGGACAACTCAAGTTGCTCAAGTGATTGGATCATCCATTGATGTTACACCGAATCCTACAAGTGTTCTCTTCCATTCAAGCTTTTCAACCATGGCTTCTGCCTATAAGCTCCTTAATCCTGAGGGTGGACCTACTATTGAGTGAATGCTTTGTCAGAATTTATTTTTGATTAATCTTTCTAGACTAGTATAATTTTTTATTAATCTTTTTAGACTTGTATAATTTTGGACTAGTTTATTTAAGTTTTGGTCAATACTTTTAATTTTCAAGTATTATACTAATTTTAGACATTTTTTCACTTAGTGGTGGTTTTATAGTTAAATGTATTATATAATTAATAATATTGTTTGTAAAAAAAATCCTTTTAATATATATATATATATATATAGAGAGAGAGAGAGAGAGAGAGAGAGAGAGAGAGAGAGAGGGAGCAACACTTGTACACTATTTATTTATGCGCATGTGTCAGAAGAAATTAAACGCAAAGTTGCAGCACAAGAAACTATAACATCATCGCATGACAAATGCTGCTCATGTAAGACCTATAATTTACATAAGATCGATGAAACCTAGTTAACAGGAATGGCCAAATAGAAATTCTCATTTTCTAATTCACAAGAGAGTATATTAGGAAGGAAATAAGGGGAAGAAGAAGGGTAATTAATAACGCATTTCATAGACTTTGTTTACATGCTCTCTTTTTTTTGTTAACGGTTGAGATAGATATTATTTCTTCGGCCTTAATGTCAGATAAGAAATATAGAAGTCCACAAATATTACATAACCATAGGCTCTACAGCCTCCAAAAAAAAGTAGTGTCCAAAAAATATTACAAGTATGGTACCCCGTCACACAACGTGACCAAAAAATATTACAAGTATCTTATGAACCAAAAAATCTCAGTAAAAATTCTCAGCAACTACAAACTACATAGTATCAATTAACCAGAAGTTAATCACGTATGGGAAGAACAGGAGTTCCAGAATCATACTCCATCTCATTGGGGATTGCTAGGAGTCAATAATAAATGCTCCACAACTCTGTTATGCTGATAAGATGGTATTGTCCGTGTATCTTTACTTTTTTCGAAACCAGTAGCCAACTTTATTCACATGCTTGCACATTTGATAATATGCAACTAATGCGAACAGGAACTTTACGTTTGTCTCTAGCCATGTATCTTTATATTTGTCCACTTTGGAAAGAAAAAAAAAAACATGCACATGACAACACGAATGGTGTTGAAAGAACCCTGAGGTACAATACATATTACCTGAACAAAAGGCCAAACACATTGAATTATCTTCTGAAAAGGCCAAACACATTGACTTATCTTCTGTTCACCAAGACATTGAATCTGTAGGTAAAAAAAAACAACGCAAATGACAACCAACATGCAGCAGAGAACAGGCTGCCATCCATCAAATTAGACTTCACAGCACCCAAAAGCAGCAAATCTCAGAAAGGTAAATGAAGGAGATCGATGAACTTCTACCTCAATGAAAGACCATCCAGCTCAACATGTGACCACTCACGCATCAACTTTCACCTCTCTGGTAACCACCACAAAATAATCAAATTTGCATGTTATTATCTCCTAGACAGTACAAAAAACAAGTGTATTATATCATGTAAATAAGTATTTACGTACATCATTTCTTATATTAATTCTTATACTAAGATTTTTTAAATATTATTTGTAAGATTTATTATATTATTTATCTTTTTTCTTACATTATCTAAAGATTAAAATTAATTATGTATGATTTGATGTAAAAAAAAACCCAATTGGCCCATGCTTTGTGTGGCTAACAACCATCCTCCTGTCTCCAATCAACTTGCACATGATGTAAAACCTTCTTGCATGTGGTAGTTGTACACATGATATCAATTACAAAATTGATGACTTAACAATAAAGACAAAACAAACAAAACCCTAGTTCCAGTGCCTTATGTGTTCGGATCTGAATGCTACAAATGGTGGCCATGTTCATCTGTTGCTGCTGCTCATAAAAAGCAGTTAAAGAAAAAGAAAACCACACATATAATCCCATATGGATACTAGTCTGGCTTCTTCAAACCATTACCTGCTCTCCAAGACCATGTTCATATTCTATTGGCTTTAATGAAGAAATAAATGGGATTTGACAGCTACAATGCTACAGTAAGACATCAAAGTCAAATTGATCAACTCGACCAGTTTTACCCGCTGCTGCTCTATACCTTTACAGGAGTTGGCGCGCAAAGAGATCGTACGTACTGAACGGAGGCAAGTGCATGCGTTGGAGACAAAAGTCTAGTGCTTCTGTGATGCCATTATTTCCCACTTGCACATGAGAGAGGAACCAAGGACCTGCACAGACTCCAAGAGAACAAAGATCCGACATGTACAGACACCAAAATTTTGATCCTGCAGTATTGTATATGCATCCAAAGCGATGAAGCTGCGTGCAGATAGTATTGGATAACAGAAGTTAGGGGTGACCAATTAGTGGTCCAGTGTGGAGGATGAGCAAACTGCATCTCTCTGGCGAACATTACGTAAATATTGTACTTTTGCTCGTGTATTTACGTTAATTAATTAGTAGCCTGTCGAAATAAACAATTTTAAGACTTTCACCACATCTGTAGATTTCGATTACCAATTTTTTCCTATACTCCAAGGCAATTAAAAACTCACATGGATGATATTGGAAATTTAATCTTTCAAGAGGGGATAAATAATCATGTTTGGCATACTGTGGAAGGACGAAAATTCTCTCTAATCGCAAAATCTTCATTTTAAGCTAAGCTGTGATGATATCAATGTTTGATACTGTGATGATATCGTTTCATCACAAACTTTTTTCCAAAGAGGGGAAATCTGCCCAACACGTGTTAAGAAGACTCCTAAGGTTAGATTCAAGGTATCAAGACCTAACAATTCAGACAATGTCTCATTGTCACAGTGGTTGGGAGAACTTTAAACTCGCCACAAGTTCCAGATTCGAATCTTGGAACATGCATAAAAAAATTCAAAGTGACTGGGAAAACTTTAAACTCGCCACGAATCCCACCGTAACCGTTAACAAAAAAAAAGACCTCACAATCCAACACCATTTGTGCTAAATATTATTAGAAAGAAGTGACCAGACAAAATTTTCTTTTAGAGTTGTAGCAAAGTTTCTAAGATTCATGATCCCTAAACATTCTTGAGACTTACTTTTGCAGATTCTCTTCCAACTCATAAGATGGTATTTGGAACTGTTAGAAGATCTTGTTTTCCATAGGAATCATTTTCGAACAATCTTCTTCTCAACTCTGACGGGGAGATGAAGAGTGGAGAGGTAGTAGGTAGATATGACAGGAAGCACGGAATTTGGTAGTATTAACCTACCTCCTAATGAAAAAAGGTTACCATTCCAAGATTATGGTCAAAGTTAATGGTAAAATCTGTGACTACTATAAAATAAATCAAAAATTATCATAATTATGAAATTTAATCCTTGATTAATCTCATAGTTACTTTATAATATTTAAGAATTTTTTTTTTTTATTAAGATAAAAATTTTAGTTATCGATATTTCATAGTTAACCTTAACAAGTGAATGTAGTTAGATAATATTTTGATTTTATGTTTAAATCTTTTGTATTTGTAATTAAACATATTAATTAACCATGATTTTATTGTTCATAGCTAAAATCAATTATTAAAGTTCTATTTTCTTATAGTGTAAGAATGTACCATGATCTTTTGTTTAATGAAATTATGAATGTGAGTTATATATCTTAAAAAAAATAACTTCGATACTGTAAAATGACTACAACTGTCACAAGAGGGATTAATAAAAACACCTATGCCTTATCAACTGAGGAAGAGTCATGGTTCCTTTTCCTATATTATGCATCACATGGTGTCAAGCTTGCAAAATTGAAGATAATGAGAACAAAATTTATTTTTTAAAAAAAATGTAGAGGCTTGCCTTGGCCTTTGGAGTTCTTTGTCTATTGGTCATCTTGCCCACTAACCCTAGGGCACAGCAAAAAAGGATGATGGTTTGGGAAAAGTATAAGAGAATGATATTAGGAATACAAATGATATCGTAGAAAGGAGATTTTGGAATCCTTAAAACTTCAACTATACGTATTCACTTGCCCACTAGCCTTTAGGCTTGTTTTAGATTATGCGCCTTATTTCCTAAAGTTGAACAAATATGTAACGAAGAATTGACTTGTATGTGGATGGCACACGATTTTATTTCAAAACAATACAATTTCCAAACACTTGATTTAACACATAATAATAACAAACAGTTTCCTAATTCAATTGGTAATTTGGTACAGTTGTCCCAGCTTCATCTTGATTGGACCAATGTGGAAGGGCAACCAAAATCGGTATGCAGACTACACAATCTACAGGTGTTGGTAAGAGTTGTCGAGAGAAATAGGGATGTTAGTATGTAGAGGCTAATGAAGCATGCAACATTTTAAACATATTGTCTTTAGTTCAAGACAACTTGCCATTTGAAAGAAAAAATAAAAAGGTTAAATATCGACACACTTGTTGTAATATTTTGTTTCCAGAGTTTTCTACTTGCCTTGAGTAAAAGAGAATAGAGAGACGGACACTGTGTGTTTCAAACATAGAACTATCATAAAAAACAACTAAAGCTTGCGTTGCAATACTATTAAACCAATAGTTAACATCGAGAGGTTCATTGAAGTAAAAGCTAAGGCCTACAGTTCCAGTGGTTATGCCTGCATTGTACCCTACACCTCTGGTCGCATCTCAGTGATTCTTTGCTACTAGTATTAATTTACTAGGGTCTTTACAATGGTAACATAGGTCTATTGAAAACAACACTCTTTAAGTATGCTAGAGGAGTGCATGATCAGGTGACGTAAGACAATACATGAAGAATACAAAGATAATATAATCAAATTTTGACGTAATTAAAATTTCAATCTTAATCACAAATAATATTTAATTTTAATAATTAAAAAATAATAAGATTAATAATTATAGATAAACACGAAGTTTCTCTCATATTTAGAAATATATAACAAATAAAAATACAAAATATATCTAAAATATCTCAAGATAATATCTTAAGATAAAATATCTCAAGATAATAAATAAAATAATATCTTAATATCTTTAAAATAATTTAAGATAATATTATAAAATATAGTATCTTAAGATATAATATCTTTAAAATATCGCAATACTATTTTAACTTCTTTAGATACTTGGAGATATAATTTTTGTATAATTAGTAGTAGAATTTATAGTCAAGTATTTTTTAAATTTATATATATATATATAATCATTTTCAAAAAAAATATTTCTTATATTTTGTGTATTGGTTATTCTATGTTACCCGTTGTGGGTATTACGGTTCCAAGTAGACGCACTCCATGACATTATTATCTGCAACATTGGAAGACTACGGACAATGCCTCATTGTCACATTGACTGGGAGAACTTCAAACTCGCCACAGGTCTCGAGTTCGAATCCTGAGACATGTAGAAATATTTCACAGTGGCTGGGAGATGATATAAACCCGTCACAGTGGTTGGTATAATTAATTAGTAGCCTGTCGAAACAAACAATTTTAAGACTTTCACCACATCTGTAGATTTCGATTACCAATTTTTTCCTATACTCCAAGGCAATTAAAAACTCACATGGATGATATTGGAAATTTAATCTTTCAAGAGGGGATAAATAATCATGTTTGGCATACCGTGGAAGGACGAAAATTCTCTCTAATCGCAAAATCTTCATTTTAAGCTAAGCTGTGATGATATCAATGTTTGATACTGTGATGATATCATTTCATCACAAACTTCTTTCCAAAGAGGGACAATCCCTTTTATACATGTCTTTGGAAAAGCAATACCTCATTGAAAATCAAGCTTTTCTCTTGGTTAGTTATTAATAATAAAAATTTAACAAAGGAAAATCTGATCAAGAGAAGTTGATTGGTGTCTTGTCTCTGACCGTTGGCTTGAGACTTTCCCCGATTCTGCCACTCTAGTTGGTGATCGTTCAGCTAGCAATCACTGTCTTCTTGAGTTTGCCATTGGCAGACAACCCCTCAGGCAACCCACTGCTTTCAAATTTTACAACCACTGGTCTACCCACCCGAGCTTCCTGAGTGTGGTCAAGTCCGCCTGGCGTTTAAACATCGCCGGAACCCCGTCCTTCCGCCTTTGTGCAAAGCTGGTTGAATCTCGTCGGTGTCACTCCCGCTGGGCCAAGCACGAGTTTGGCAATGCCTCTCGGGTCGTCGGGCAGTTATCCACTGAGCTATCGGATCTTCACAAGCTCTGTCCTGCAGGGGATCCTACGACTGCCTCTATGGAGCATGACCTGCGCGCCAAACTTCGGGATACTCTCGCCCATGAAGAGCTGGTCCTCCGACAACAATCCAGGATCCAGTGGTTGGCAGCGGGGGACTCCAATTCCTCTTTCTTCCATCGTGTGATCCTCCTTCGACATGGCCGCAATGAAATTAGGTCTTTGTTGATCGATGGTACCACCATTCGCAACTCTGGCTTAATCCTTGCAGAGGCTCGTTGGTACTTCGTCGGTCTCCTAGGCTCTCCGGGACCCTGCTCTCCACTCCCTGAGATGATCCTCCCCTCTATTCCTGAGGATGCCAAAGCCTTCCTGACTGCCAAGGCCACCCTAGATGAGCTCAAGCTCACCATTTGGTCGATGAATTCCAACAGTGCCCCTGGTCCAGATGGCTTCAATGTTCACTTCTTCAAGGAAGCTTGGAGTATTCTCAAGCACGACCTCCTCTGCGCTGTTAACAACTTCATCAGGACTGGTAGAATGCTCCAGTCGATCAATGCCACGTCTCTAAAGCTTGTCCCCAAGACTGCTGCCCCTTTCACCCTCAATAACTTCCGCCCCATAGCACTATGCAATGTTCTCTATCGTATTCTGTCGCGGGTCTTAGCGCGTCGCCTGAAGGCCCTCCTCCCTGCTCTCATCGACCCTGCACAACATGCTTTCATTCAGGCTCGCTCCATCTCCGATGCATTCCTTCTTGCACATGAAATTGTAAATGGTTTCCATTTAGCGAAGAGCCCTTCTAACATGGTGGCGATGCTTGACCTCCGCAAAGCATTTGACCTCCTCAACTGGAGGTACCTCCTGTGCGTCTTGCGCCGCATGGGTTTCTCTTCTCATTGGTGTAAACTCGTACGTTCCATGCTTCGCGCCACCTTCTGTGTCGACATCAACGGCAGGCGCTCTATGTCGTTTGTTAACGCTAATGGGCTCCAGCAGGGGGACCGCATTGCTCCATATTTGTTTGTTATCGCTATGGAGCCTCTCTCTTGCCTCCTCAGGCTCGCGGTCAGGGAGCGTTGCATTTCACCTATCCATGGAGGGCCCGTATCAGTCCACCACATCTTATTTGCCGACGACCTACTCGTCTGTGCTCGCGCTGATGTTCTCTCTGCACACGCCATTCGTGATACACTTGACCAGTTTACCGCACTCTCTGGCCTGCACATCAATCCGTCTAAGAGCTCTCTCCTGCTTGGCGGCTACTGCGTGGACCCGAAGCATCTCTCTTTTGTGCTTGGCATTCCTCTGGGTTCGGTCAAGTATCTTGGACTCCCGCTCTCCTCCAAATGCCTCTCTGCTGTGCTCTGTCGTCCTCTGGTGGACAAGGTCAAGAAGCGCCTGGCTGGATGGTGTGCGGCTAGCCTTAGTTACGTTGGAAGGTGCGTTCTCATCCGCACTGTTCTTTCATCGCTTCCACTCTACTGGATGGCAGTATTCAAGCTTCCGGCGTCCACCATCATCAAGCTTGATCGAGTCGCCCTCCACTTTCTTTGGAAGGATAGGAAAATCCCTCTGGTTTCCTAGGATGCCTATTGCAGACCCTTTGAGGAAGGTGGCCTTGGCTTGAGGCACATGGCTAATCTCAACAACGTTGCAATGCTGAAATTGATCATGAGGCTCACCAGAGACCCTAGCTCCCCCTGGGAATGCTGGATTCACACGAAATATCTTCTTCGCTTTCCTTTCTGGTCCGCCCCTATCACGCGCAGGTCGTCTTGGGCATGGCGGAGCATCTTGTCGTCGAGGGCATTGGTTGTGCCTCTATTTGATCCAAACTCTGGGGAATGGCTTCCGAACCAGGCTTCCAGATTTTCGTCTGCCACTGCATGGGAGGTGGTTCGCCCGCATTCTCCTATTTGCTCTTGGCCCAAGGCCGTTTGGTTCAAAGGGCACACCCCCAAACATGCCTTCATCGTCTGGCTTGCAGCTCTCCGGAGGTTAAAAACCCAGCATCGACTGCGTCGCTTTGGACTGTTTATCGTTTCGCGCTATTTCTTATGCATGGCTACCTATGAGGATGTTGAGCACATCCTATTCCGTTGCCCTTATTCTGGCCATGTTCTCCGACGCACTTCTAGTCACTTTCAGCTCCCTTGCGTCGTTGACCTTCACTCATTGCTCGATTGGTGCCTGTCTTTGCCTACTTCAATGCGACGCAGGTGCATGCAGGTGGTGGCTGCCGTGATCTATTTCCTGTGGGTTGAGCGTAACAGCAGAGCTTTTGACGACCATCACGCCAGTCGATCTCCCGTTGGTCTTTGGGCTCACATATTCAACTTCGTCGGCCTCCTTAACCTTGACTCTCACTGTCTTCAACCTTGATAGGTTTTTGCTGTTGTCCCTATGGACTTTGATTACTATCATTCTGGGTTTGACATGTATTTCCTGGACTCTCTGTGTTGTCCCTTGTTTGGGACCCATATGCTTGTGGATATGAGTTTGTACCTCCTTTTGATGACTCTACACTATATACTTGAGAGATACCCCTCCTTTTGCTCCGAAGAAAAAAAAAATGATGGATGAGAGTAAAAAAAAGTACATGCGAGTAGATGGAAACCCCAGTGTTTTTTCTATTATAATATTCATGCTTTGCAATTTTAGGCTTTCATGTCCCTGCACTAGTGATTAACGTGGAACAATTGGGATGTACCTTTTCCTCTGTCCCCAAGAGTGAATTAAGTGTGTCGCTTGCTATTTATTAATGGAATGAATGAAATGAAAGCTTGCCCAATAACACAACTTACAAAAGTGGTGTTTGTCAAGTCAATTGGATAGATACCCTTATCATTTCATGATAGTTATATTGGACATCACCTAATGTCTAGTTATTCCTTTTCTAAATCCAAAGATTGAATTCCTAATATGCAGCAGTATAATTCTGAGACTGCCAAACATAAAAATAAAGAATGCAGTTATACAGCAAATGTAAATGAATTCATGTACTAGAATTTTAAATGTCCTAATAGTTTAGTATCTCTATATTTTGATGCACCAAGTACAGCATAATCTGATATGGAAGAATACCTTTTTATATTTTGTCCATTGTGTTGTGACTTTGCCCAATCTGTTGCATGGCTAGCATTCTGAGAGCACAAAAGCCTATTGTCACAATATGAATTTATAGTAAACTTGCTGCAACAATAAAATACCAAAACCTCAACATGAATGGCTGAAGTCCTTTTCTAGCAAATGGCGGTGCTCAATT
>JAMKQA010002651.1:0-24793 GCA_024699735.1 Posidonia australis
CCTCCGCAGCCCCACGGGACGAGTCGTCCTCCTCCGCCTCCTCCTAAACCCTCATCCTCCACTCCTCCAGCCTCCGCCTCCTGGTCGTCCTCGACAGCCCGCAGCAGCCCACTGATAGGACAAGTGACAAGTCGTCCTCCTCCGCCTCCTCCTAAACCCTCCTCCGGCGTCCGCCTCCTGGCTGTCCTCGGAAGCCCGCAGCCCACAGCTGACAGACTGACAGTGGCTCCTCTAGTCCTCCTCGGCGACAAAAGGACCACCAGACGACAGCGGCGTTGCTTTCTGGACAACAACGACTACTATAATCACAGCTAGTAGCTCAGTAAGTTTTTCGATCAAAACATGAGAATCATGCAATTTGGCTCTTAGTACATCTGCCTTGTCAAATATGGAATAATTTATGTCTTCGGAAATCAGAACACACCTAGGTGGCTAGGTCTTCTCAATATATAATGTCATTTGTATGGTGAGTATCATTTATCAAGTCAGTGATAATTTTCGCAAAATGTTCATCTGGATTCACAAGAATGATCACAAATAGAAGTAGATATATACTGGATAATCATTAAATTATAGTGCTTTAAAAATGACTATCCAAGGGATTTCTTTGGAGCCACAAAAAGAATGCAATCTAGTTACCATGAATATCCCAGCTTAGCAACAATAAGCATCAAATGTATAATTATATGTATTTCATGTCCTAAATACCATTAAAGAAAGGACATTGTAGTCTATATCTATAATTAAATACCAAATATGTGCAGTGTCATACATGAAGAATGGTCAAATGTAGAACTTTTTTTTTGGAATGGAGTGGTATACATGTACACTTTCGTGTGTTTACATTTGTGCTTACATTTTTTTTGTGCAAGTAATATTTTTTCTGTTTTTCTAATATAAGGTGATAATCTTTTAAAGATGTCTAAGAAATCAACTTCTACTAATAGTAGAGATTTACAATCCAACACAGGTTATACATTCTTTTGATAATTTGATTGTATTCCTTTTAATTCTTTTATATGATTTTTTAATATAAAATTTTTTTTATATGATTTTTTAATATAGAAATAGAAGTTATGGTTGATGTACAATCAAAGGAAGTTCCTATTGGTCAAAGTCGAGCTTCCACTTCAAATGTCATTGCAACTCCATTAATTCCTAGTATTGATTCTCATGACGTGGTTGCTACTGCGGATTCCAAGGAGCCTGAGCCTAAGCATCAAAAAAAACTGAAATCAGAAGCTTGGTTATATTTTTCACGAGAAGTGCTTGAAAATAGTTCAGTGAAAGCTAATTGTAACTATTGTAAGGCAGTATTTGATGATAGAAGCACCAAAGGTACCACTCATCTCAATAATCACACTAAAATATGTGCTCGTAGGCCACAAGAAGATATTAGACAAAAAATTCTTACTATGTCTACAAGTAATAGTAGTGGGCCTACATCAAGAATAGGCATTTACAAATTTGATGCTTGATATTGAAAGGTCAATGCTTGTAAAGATGATCATGAAGCATGATTTATCTTTCCTTTTTCTGAATATGAGTATTTCAGATCATGGTGCTCTTTTATTTGTCCTTCATACAAATTTCGTTCAAGAAATACTCTTAAGGTTGATTGCATGAAAGTTTACAAGGAAGAGAAGGTTAATTTATATAAGATGCTTGAGTGTAATAGTAGTAAAGTTAGCATCACAACTGATTTGTGGACTTCAGATCATCAAAACTTTGACTACTGTTGTGTTTCTTGTCATTTCCTAAATGATGATTGGGTTTTATACAAGAAAATCATTACTTTTCACCATATAGAATCCCTACATACTTGTGAAGCTTTAGGTGAATGGTTGAAAACTTGTCTTTTGGAGTGGAATTTGAATAAGAAATTATATACTATTGTTGTGGACAATGTTAGCAATAATGAACCAATGGTAAATATCTTGAAATTTTGGTTAAATGGAAAGGAAGCACTTCATCTCAATGGTGACTTATTTCATACTCGATGTACTACACACATTATTAATTTGATTGTGAAGAACGGTTTAGAAGTGGTGAGTCTTTTGCTTGAGAAAATTCGTAATAGTGTGAAGTATGTAAATTCATCAATCTATAGAAATCAAAAGTTTAGAAAAGCATTGGAGCATATTAGGTTCAGTACTTGCAAAATGGTATCTTTGGATGTTGATACTAGATGGAATTCTACTTATCTCATACTTCACAGTGCTTTGAATAGTCGAGATGCATTTGAACGTTTGGCAGAGTTGGATAGTGATTACAAGATGTTACCAACCAAAGAACAATGGGAAAGATGTTGACATATTTGTGATTGTTTGAAAGTTTTTTATGATGTCACTGTTCGTCTTTCAGGAACAAAATATCCAACTGGTAATTACTATTTTAATGATGTGTGCCTCATTCATTACAAATTGCTTGAATGACGAATGAGTGATGTTGATTACATTTCTGAGATGGGTTTATTGATGCAGAGGAAATTTGATAAATATTGGGATGCATGTAATTTGGTTTTGTCTTTTGGATTAGTTATTGATCCTCGATGCAAAATGGAATTCTACTTATCTCATGCTTCAAAGTGCTTTGAATAGTCGAGATGCATTTGAACGTTTGGTAGAGTTGGATAGTGATTACAAGATGTTACCAATCAAAGAACAATGGGAAAGAGGTTGACATATTTGTGATTGTTTGAAAGTTTTTTATGATATCACTGTTCGTCTTTCAGGAACAAAATATCCAACTACTAATTACTATTTTAATGATGTGTGCCTCATTCATTACAAATTGCTTGAATGGCGAATGAGTGATGTTGATTACATTTCTGAGATGGGTTTATTGATGCAGAGGAAATTTGATAAATATTGGGATGCATGTAATGTGGTTTTGTCTTTTGGATTAGTTCTTGATCATCGATACAAAATGGAATTTGTTAAGTATGCTTATCAAGAAATTTATAATAGAATAGCTGATTTATATATTGAAGTTGTTAACATGAAGCTACATGAATTGTTTTCAAAATATGTAGACTCTTGAGGTACTTCTACATGTTGTACTGCATCCCATAGTCAGGAAATGATTGTTGCGAGAGCTATACAAACAAATTCTGGCTTTACTGGAGGTTTTGTTCAACACATCAAGGAGAAAATCAGAATTGGAACGGTATTTGGAGGAAAAGTTGTTTCCCTTGAATCCTAATGATGAGTTATCATTTGATATTTTGCATTGGTGGAAGTATAATGTACCAAGATTTCCTTGTCATGCAAAGATGGCTCGTGATGTTTTGGCTATTCCTGTCTCAACAGTTGCTTCTGAATTGTTTTTAGTTGGAGACGTAGAATCATTGATGATACTCGCTCTCAGTTGACTTCTGATATGATAGAGGCTTTAGTTTGTACAAAGGATTGGTTGTCATTGCTTTCTGAGAAATTAAGTAATTTAATTGAGAGACATGGAAATAATAATTTGAGCACTTACTACTTCCAGATAGGAGGAAGCTTCTTGGTCCTCTTGTAGTAGCGAGTAAGTTTATGGACCCTGCTCTCCACGAGGATGGCACTAGTTGGAGGTTGCTAGAGCTGGAAGTGGAGAAGGACGGGCTGTTGCGTTGACGGATTAGGGCACGAGGAAGAGGAAGATGGGCGTCGACGGGTTGAGGAGGAGGACGACGACGACGATTGCTGCGTCGATGGGTTAGGGCACAGTGGAGAGGACGTTGCGTTTGCAGGTTGAGGAGAAGGATGGTTGCTGTGGTGGTGGGTGAGAGGAAGAGAGGTGAAAAGTGAGAATCATGGGAGGGAAAGAGAGGTAGGGGTGTAAACGAAGCAGATACAAAGTGAATCTGTCAATATTCGAATTCGAATATTTTTATCTACATCCGAATTCGTATCTGTATCCGAACGAATGTTAAATTTAATGTCTGTATCCGAATTTATCGAATGCATCTGTTCGAATATTATCCGAATTCGACCAAAAAACTTAAATATGAATATACTCGTATCCGAAATATCTGAAATATAGATATTATAAATTTGTAAATAATTAACCGAAAAGGCTAAAACCATCACTTGTCGATTAAAGGGAAGCATGTAATACTAGATAAAAATATAATGATAGCATAATACAAACACAATCCAATCTTTTACTAAAATTAACAAAATATACTTAAAGAATGGTATAATCTATACTAAACAGTTGGCACAAAAGCATTCATAGGATTTGTAAAGTAAGAACAATATGATCTTGAAATAATACATGTGATTTTGCTACATATAAATGTGAAAGAAATTGATCAGCTTTCAGCTCAAGATATTGCATGGTACTAGCAGCATCTCCATTTTCAAGCAGCACTTCTTCAACTTCATGCATGCTTCTAAAAACTTCAATTAAGTTACTGCTAGATTTTTCCAAATAGCTCAACAATTCGTGAGCTAGAGGATAATGACCCCTGTATTTTCAGATCATGTATTTCAAGTTTATCTTGGTGTAATCAGTAATGCTGACATGCTTTGGACGTAATATTACAGAAGAATGACATACAAATTAGTCTGGACAGTAGCACCACTTGACAAGTTGATGGCCTGATAGGAGGCACAAAATGTAGATGTAAGATAGAGTTAAATTGAAACAGTCCATTAATCCACTACAAGTAAATTTGCTAGAAACATGCATCATGTTATTCACGTGTAGCAAACAAATAAAACAAGCAGATCTTTCAAAACCAAGAAAGGGTAATCAAAAAAAATATGGAGCAATACAAATTGAAATTAAATAGGTTTCCTAATAATTTTCAGATCATGTATTTCAAGTTTATCTTGGTGTATTCAATAATGTTGACATGCTTTGGACTTAATATTACAGAAAACTTAGAATGACATACTAATTAGTCCTTGGATCTCCAAGGATAAGTACAAGATTGTGAAAGAAAACCAATTAGACAAACTCCAATATTAAAAAAGATTTTGAAGTTCTAACTACCATACAAAGCCACGTGATGCTAACTGATTTTCTAGTATGTTTCAGATCAAAGAGAAACGTGAAGTGAATAGGTTTATCTTGTTTCGGATCAACGGACCCGTGATGAGCTTAGCATTTTGGAAAAAAAAGAGGGAAGAAGGAAGTTGGTATGTTCATCAGTGTTCTAGGAAACTTCTAAAAAATGACCAAATCATACATAGACGACGCTTTTGATATGCTTTCTGCGTTGTACTATTCATTGCACAATCAATTATTTTCTGTGTGGATATCTAAATTTTTTGGGCCTGATCAGATGTAAATAGATATAGAAGTCTTAGCAATCAATTTTACTCGAATATTTGACAACAAGAAATTGCATGATTCTCACGTTTTGATCGAAAGACTTACTGAGTTACTAGTCGTGATTATAGTAGTGGTTGTTGTCCAGAAAGTGACGCCGCTGTCGTCCGATGGTCCTGTCGCCTCTGGGGTGCGAGGAGGGCCAGGACGCGGAGGCGAGGAGGAGCAGCCGAGCAGGAGGCGGAGGCTGGAGGAGGACAAGTCGTCCTGTGGCGTGTGGGATACATATTTTATATATATGTAAATTTTGTAAATATTATATTTAAGTTTTTATTTATTAATTGTTAGATACTTATATCATAAGTTTTACATATAAATATATTAATTAATTAAAAAAATAAATATATTAAATTTTCGAATTTAGATATTTTCGAATCGAATGTACCAACATCTGTATTTGATCCTTTTATTATTATTATTTTTTTTTCGAATTCGAATTCGGTTCTTCAAATATTTTTTCGGATAAAAATTCAAGATTTCGAATACAGATTTGAAACGAATTTTTGGATTTCTAGCACCCTTGAAGAGAGGTGAGGATCGTGGTGGAGAAGAGGTACAACGGTTTTAAAAATAATAATAATAATAATAGGTACATTGGTTTCGTTTACTACAAGGTGTTTTACTTGGTCAACGATAATTCATTTTCTGGCCAAAGGATGTAATTTAGAATATAATAGAATAATTTTAACATGTAATTAAAATATAAAGTAGAATTAAAAGATAATTTCTTTTCACTGTTTAATATATATATAATCAAGGTTTTAGAAATCGAACAGAATAACAAATAAAAAATGCACTAATTTTGGTTCACAACGTGGTTTAATCCGGTCCAACTGGTACTGACATCATCATGATGTCATCAATAAGTGAACTAGTAATTAGATTGATCTTGTGTTACATTTGTAGTTCAAAAATCGGTTTAACAAATTTTAAACCAATTTAACCTAATTTTTATATTACTCTTACAAATTATAAATCTATTTTCAATATATAACCTAATTTAAGACTTAATAGTAATTAATACTGAGTATTTAACATATACAATTATACATAGCAAAAATAATCCAAACAGTAATAATATTGAGTATTGCTATCGAATCATTCACAAATCATGCTAATGAGTGTACAATTAATTGTATACATTCCAATAAATAAACAATATATAATTAACACTTAACAGTAATTGATACTGAATAATTAACATATACAATTATACATACAACAAAAAGCATTCATAAATCTGTGTTAATCACTATTGCTATTGAATCAATGAGGTGGGGATTGAATCATTGGGTATGCTACTGAATCATTCACAAAATTATACATGTACTTATTACTTACAGTCGAAAACTCAAAAGGAGCGCGGAGGTGGAGGCACGAGATGACGGTGCAGGCAGACGTAGGAACTAGGGACTGGGAAGGGAGGAGGCGGAGGCAGGCTAAGGTAGGAGGCGGAGGCAGGCTGAGGCGCAAGTTGATGTAGGAGGTTGACAGTGATGGAGGTGGACTGAGGCGTAGGCTGAGGCTGAGGTAGGAGGCGGAGGTGGGTTGAGGGCTGAGGCAGGAGGCGAGATGTGTGAGAGTCGATGGATGCTGCTGTAGGCGGCGGTGACGGCGAGGTGGGAGAGAGTTGGTAGTGGCAAGGAGGGGAGGGTGAGGTAGGGGAGGAGAGTTGAAGGTGGAGGTGAGACTTGAGAGTCAAAAGGGCACAAGAGGAGATTCGCTGCTTGGACGAGAGAATTGGAGGTTCACCCAAACGTTTCAATTGTCTGGTTTAACTGGTTCAAGGCAATTCAACCCAATTCATATTGGTTTAAGCCCCCAATTGGTTTTTTGCCTTTTTGAAAACCAGTTTTTGAATTGATTCAGTTCAATTTGATTTAACCAAGCAATCTGGTTTGATTTTGAAATAAGTGTATGGTATATAGAATATCATAATGAAAATACAAAATTTATATATTAACATTTATATATTGATAAAAATATGTTTAAAAAGTTTTTTTGAAAGTGTGTTTTTTTTTCTAACAAGTAGAATAAAAAGGATAATTTCATGTTTGCTTATGTCATAAAACTACTAAAAAATTGTAGTTTTATAATACAAAAAAAAACAAATATCACCAAAAAATAACAGTCGCATAGTAAACAAAAATGAAATCAAATGTTATCATTAAGCACTACTGTCACTGGTTCTTTTTTTTCTTCATCAGCGGTTGTGAAGAAAAGAATGATTTGATAATCATTTTGAGTAATAATACCTACCATTTTGAAGCACTCACTCGTAGTAACATTGCTAAGTTTCTTTAATTCTTTGTTTATCTCCTTCTTTGCTTCAAACACATCGAAGTCTACGTTAATGCCTTTACTAAATGTTTTTGTCTCTGATCTGCAATTACTATAGCTACATTTGTAATGCTTTGAACCATGGCATGGAGATCTTTTTTCTCTTCTTTGGATTTTTTCTAATATTAAAATACTCCTCATTTGTAGTAGGACTTTCATTTTCAATTTGTAGTGAAGTCTCTTTCACTAAGGAATAATTCATATCTATTGTTATATCAGCATATCTTCCCTTGACATTAATCTTCACAACCAAACTAACCAAACCTATGCTTTGTCATTTTATTTTTTACATGGTGGACCAAACATATGTAAAAAAAAATAGTAACTTGTTCATTGTTATATAAAAAATAGGGTGATAAACCTATGCTTTATCATCCTGTTTTTTTCGTAAGGTAAGTTTAAGATTTTCTATGGATTGAAGTGTATCATAAAGCTTCTTGAATGTAAATATATCCATTCTAATTTATTCAACACAACTTTGATCACTAACATATATTAATCGATATAAATTAGCAATCTTGAAAGCCTTGCTCATTGAATATATAGGTTTTTCAATTTGACATCTATGTAAATCAATTAACACCTTAATAAGGTGCAAAAACTAATTTACCATGTGTAGTATATTAAGCCATAAGTTAAAAACAAAATGATATTTCACCTCATTTTTTATTGTTTTACTAAACTTTTATTAATGCAAATCATGATCACTGCATATAAGAACACGATATTTATAAAAAATGTCCAAAGATTGATGAAGCAATCTATTGATAAACACACACTTAAGAACAAAGAGACATAAGCAATAATGCAATTTCTTCCAAATGCAAATCAAAAACAAATCCAAGCAAAAAAAAAATGAAAATCAAATGAAAAAACCTTCAATGTAATCGAATACCTAAATCACCCTACTGTAAATGAATAGATATTGCAAATGAACACAATCAATGCAAATGAATATCTATTCATTTACAATATCTCCTCTCCCAATATTTATCAAATTTCCTCTGCATCAATAAATCCATCTCAGAAATGTAATCAACATCATTCATTCGCCATTGAAGCAATTTGTAATGAATAAGACACACATCATTAAAATAGTAATTAGCAGTTGGATATTTTGTTCCTGAAAGACGAACAGTGATATCATAACAAAATTTCAAGCAATCACAAATATGTCTCCCTCTTTCTCATTTTCTTTGATTGATAACATCTTGTAATCACTATCCAACTCTGCCAAACGTTTAAATGCATCTCGACTATCCAAAGCACTTTAAAGCATGAGGTATGTAGAATTCCATCTAGTATCAACATCCAAAGATATTCTTTTGCAAGTACTCAACCTAGTATGCTGCAATGCTTTTCTGAACTTTTGACTTCTATAGGTTGATGAATTTACATATTTCACATTATTATGAATTTTCTCAAGCAAAAGACTCACCACTTCCAAACCGTTTTTCACAATCAAATTAATAATGTGTGTAGTGCATCGAGTATGAAATAAGTCACCATCGAGATGAAGTGTTTCCTTTCCATTTAACCAAATTTTCAAGATATTTACCATTAATTCATTATTGCTAGCATTGTCCACAACAACAGTATATAATTTCTTATTCAAATTCCACTCCAAATGACAAGTTTTCAACCGTTCATCTAAAGTTTCACCAGTATGTGGGGATTCTATATGATGAAAAGCAATGATATTCTTGTGTAAAACTCAATCATCATCTAGGAAATGACAAGAAACACAATAGTAGCCAAAGTTTTGATGATCTCAAGTCCATAAATCAGTTGTGATGTTAATTTTACTACTATTACACTCAAGCATCTTATATAAATTAACCTTCTCTTCCTTGTAAACTTTCATACAATCATCCTTAAGAGTATTTCTTGAACGAAATTTGTATGAAGGGTAAATAAAAGAGCACCATGATTTGAAATACTTATATTCAGAAAAAAGGAAAGGTAAATCATGCTTCATGATCATCTTTGCAAACATTGAACTTTCAATATCAGCATCAAATTTGTAAATGCCTATTCTTGATGTAGGCCTACTACTATTACTTATAGACATAGTAAGAATTTTTTGTCTAATATCTTCTGGTGGCCTACGAGCACATATTTTAGTGTGATTATTGAGATGAGTGGTACCTTTGGTGTTTCTACCATCAAATACTGTCTTACAATAGTTACAAGTAGCTTTCACTGAATTATTTTCAAACACTTTTCGTGAAAAATATAATCAAGCTTCTAATTTCAGTTTTTTTTTATACTTAGGCTCAGGCTTCTTGGAATCCGCAGTAGTAACTACATCATGAGAATCAATACTAGGAATTGATGGAGTTGCAATGATCAACCCAAAGGTAATGTTGCATATACAAATATCCCATCTGATATGTTTTTGCATTTCAGACCAAGCAATATTAATATTACGCCATCTAAGAGGACCTTTCACATTCTCAATATTAGTAGATAAAGAACCGTACCAAACATTCATGAATTGAGAATATAATGAAAGATTCTGTGTAATATTACCAAGCCACCTTCATTCTAAAAGAATTCATGGCTTCTGACATTTTCCTAATACCCAAACCACCTTCGTCTTTAGGAAAACAAACATGGTCCCAAGAAACCCAGATTCTTTCCTTTTATCTTCAGTAGAATTCCATAAAAAATAATTCAACGAAGACATGAAATGATTGTGGGAAATATAAACCTAATACATTCAATGAAGGGAATTTATAATTAAACAAAAATATACTTAAGATGACTTGAGTTTGTTTCTAGTTTTCATTTTTTGAAATGTTTTTAGGGAAACAAATCCTGCACATGTTGGTAGCCTGAAATGAGAAATAATTATCTCTTCTATTCTATGCCATTGTCTAAGCATGCATGCATTTATGTCACTTTACTTAATAGAATGGATGTAGTGGTGCTTGACGGCTTTTGTGTTGGTATTTACTGTTTGCTCAATTCTATTGGACGAGTACGTATCTTATTGTTGCTAGTTGAGTCCCTTGTAATAATGTTCACTTATGATGATGCTCATTTGTAGTGATAATCTTGTAATACTTGCATTGATATACACTCTTTTCAAATTGCAAAGTGCTAATGTGTTTTTCATCTTCTATTACATTAAAAAAAAAGCTTGACATTAATTTTTGTAATCTAACCAATTTGTTATTGATTTAGAGAAGCTTGACATCAATTTTTGTAATCTAACCAATTTGTTCTTGCTTTAAAAAACAAAGCTCGACATCAATTTTTGTTTTTATCATTCTTTCTTAATACAAGTGATGATTTGATGTAGTTTATGTTTTGTTGGAATATATCAAAAACATTATTGTTTTTTGAGCTTGAAGTCAATCCAACAAATGCAAACTATTAAGTACGATGTTGATAAGCTACCAATTAATACTACAGAGAACTTCAATCATAGACATTCATAATTAAGGTATGTAATCAAGTGTACATTTAAAATGGTAAAGCAACGTTTCGCTACTTTTTGAAGTTACATACCATTCTCCTTTGAAACACGAGTTAAGAGTGTTCTAGCATATTTTTTACTTCATAATTTTATTCGTAAAGCAGATCGAAAAGATTTACTTGAAGATCTCGAAGACAAATTAAAAGAAAATTGAGAAGTTAATCTGCCAGAAATTCCTCAAGAGTTGGATATGGAAGAAGAAATATAGAATGGTATTAGATTAACTCAAGAAAAAAAAGAAAAAGATAAAGTAGATCAAATGCATGTAAATATCATGAATTTTATGTGACATGGTCAATAATTGTAATTCATTTTTAAGAATTTGTAATATTATTTGAATTTTCCTATAACTCAAATTTATATTTTGAAGTTGGATATTTGGTTGAGTTTCAAGTTAACAATTGTAAGGTCAATAATATCAACTTTCCTTTGAGCATAAACAATTATATTTTAGTTTCCTTTATTTTTTTTGAACAAGCATAAACAGTAGGAAGTTTGGTCAATAGGAAATTAGTTTTTCTTACTTTTTAATTCCATAGAAGTCCCATTGACTCTAAACTTCCATTTTGTGCACAAACAGACCTGAATCATTTCATTCTAGCATATTTTTCATTCCAACCTATTTTTTTATGGAGTAATTTAGTTGTTGGTATTTTGATGTTGCACTAATTTTCACTTATGTAATTAACTTCAAAATCATCCACTTCATTACTCCTCATTTCTACAAAACTGGGTGTTCAATGACCTTACCTTGCTTCCACCCATTCTTTCTCTTTCTCACCCAATCTTCCCCCCACTATTGCCCTAACAATAATTAGCATGTCGATGATTAGGCGGCAATAGAGAAACAAATGTCATCACTTCTTCCTTCTCATCCTTCGACGGCTCCTCTGCAACAAAGTATGAAAAAGTGAGTTTTTTTTCCTTCATAATATGAGGCCGATGGTGTTGGAATTTGGGTTGCTGTGACTGTTGTTGTTCTTGCGAAATTGTAAATGTTGGAGCTTTGGGAGTAGTGACGTTTGGGGTTGGTGGGTTGGGTCGAACTTGTGGTTGAAGGAAAGGTTTTTGATGTGGAGCTGTGTGTTTTTGGTGTCTCAGCTACTTGAGAGTTCTAACTTGTAAGTGTGGCTTAGAGTGAGGAAAAACTTTGTTTTTTTCTTTCGCCTTTGGATTCCTTTTGTTATTTTTTCTTTCGTTAGATGCTTTAATACTAATGTACCACAAAAGAAAAAAATGCCCAAGGTTTGTTTTACTAGTGTGCCATTGAAAAACATCGTGGTGTGGTTTTCAATTTCGTCATTGACACATGGAAAT
Organism: Posidonia australis; assembly: GCA_024699735.1. Classification (NCBI taxonomy): domain Eukaryota; kingdom Viridiplantae; phylum Streptophyta; class Magnoliopsida; order Alismatales; family Posidoniaceae; genus Posidonia; species Posidonia australis. The sequence continues at coordinate 12,464 of JAMKQA010002651.1, forward strand.
TTTCAATCGAAGCACTGTGACCCAAATGGTCAGTGTTTGATTTTGACGTCTAGGTTTTCCAGACATGGTGAGGTGGTGTAGGAATCTGCAGCTTGTTCTTCGTCATGTCGGGTCTAGAATGGAACAGAACCGGACTGGCCTTGCCAATTCGTACAGCACACATGCAAGCCGCTGCTTGCTACCAGGTACAATAGAATCATGGTCTTATAAACTTTTTTTTTTTGTTATGACATTTTTTTGAAAAAAGGTTTGTATCTGCTCCTTCCATGTTTTCTGTAAACCAATCTATTTTACATAAAGACTGCAACAAAATTGTAGATTCTTGATATAGGCAAACTAATGGCAAATTGGCAATACTTTTTTTATGATTTGGATGTTTATCATTTCTTCTTTTGAAAACAAATTGAGTTGTAATTTACAAAGGTGATACTGGAAAGACTAAGGGTTATAAATATTCGGATATTCCCTATTATGGTTTCACTTTGCAAATCAATCTTAGTGGACATCCCATTTTGTTTAATAATATGTTAACTAGGAACCAGTTTCATTGAAAAACGAATGCTTATAGTTCCAATTCAAAAATTCATTATATCTGTGACTTTCTCTAAGTCACAACTTGCCTTTCACACACTTGCATGACTTGAGCATCACCAGAATACAACAGAAGCATGAAAGATATCCTATACATGCTGTCTAAGTATTCATCAGAACGTAGTACAAAATACCAAATTGTGTTCATAGAACATCAACTCATTCTTTTCTTTTTTTTGAATGGACAACATCAATTCATTCTTTTTTTTTTGAATGGACAACATCAATTCAAACATCCATACAAATACAAGGCATTCCATTTAACCATCATCATAACCATAACAGGGAAAATTTGATATATTTTAAAGGAACAGAAGGACTGGTTTTGTAGCAAGTGAAATTCGAAAAAATGCCAAACTCGAACATTCTAGATAATTACTTAAGCTTTATTATGTGTATAAATACATTTAAAACTCGCTCAGTATATCATTCAAAGATAAGGCTTATTACAGGGGGCACTTGCTGTAGGAACAGATCCAAAAAACCCAAAGCAAGAATTCAATTTTCTTATTTTGAGAACCCATCAAATTTTGCAACATGAAAAGAGCACCAAAAACTCAAAATACACCATTTATCATGAAGAACAAATAGATCTACATTTAAACACAGATAATAAACAAAATCGATCAACATCCAAGTGTTCAACAAACCCAATAAGTTCTATCCTCTATTAGGATAACCCTTTGATTTCATGCCACTAGATCTTAAAGTTTAGAACTTAAAACCCTAAATCCTTTCTGAAAGAGATTTCCTTGAACCTTAAATCTGCTAATTCTCCAGCCTCCTTTAGGGTCCAAGCTTCTGAACTGAAATGCATCTCGGTTCCTACTTTGATAACTTAAATTTTCTGCAGGATTATGAACTTGAAGTAGGTATAAAAAATGCTATATTATTAATTTCAACCGTGATTAGCTATTTTTAAATGGTTTACTGATTCGTGGTACGGTTTGCAGGTCAACGACTTCCTCCTGGGACAGGATTTGGTATTTCTAACAGAAGCATCAGTGGTTCTTTACATCGGTACTTCCAGTACTCGGTATATGTTTTCACCTGCCATAACTTTTCCAGTATAATTTTATCAGTGTTTATATGGAATACTAAATATGATCTTTTATGGTTTATCCATTCATTTTGACTCCATTGCTTTGCCTTGTTAGTTAGACCCGTGTTACATGATGTTATATTAATTGAGCGTAAATGACTTCTAAGGGTTAATTTTTGTCAAGTTTGTTAATGTCATATTGTTGGAGCTTCTATTTTAACTTTGCTTTGCCTGTCTACATCACTTACAGATTGTCAAAATTTTTGATATCAATGTTGTAATTGGGTCATCCTACTGGCTAGGAACATATTCTTTCAGGTGCTTTGAGCAAATAATTGACGTTCATTTGATGTCTCATTGATGGCGTGTCATAAATTTTTACTGAATGCCTAGATTCTAGAAAGATCATTTAGGATGACATAAATGCATGGGATCCCATCTTGTGATTAATGATGACATGATTTTACACATTAGATGTCTCATCTTTCTACACTTTTCTGTCATATGTTCTCAGTAAGTTACTAGTCAGAGATCATTTGCTTTTATAGGGGATATACACGTCAAAGAGCTTGTCAGCAGAGGCTGATACAAGCTTAACACCTATATCTTCTCCTTTGACACCTTCATTGCCAACAAATGATGGAAAGTCTGAGACAACTGCTCTTTCAAAGCCTTCAAAGGTCCAAGCTGTTTTAAAGGGGATAAGACAGGTACATCTATATATTTTTGAATTTGTTGACATATAGCATTGTCTTATCCTAAAGTTGGAAATGCATGTTGGGTTTTTATGAGCCATTAATGATGTTATTTTAAATTAAATTGAAGAACACCATAAATAAGTACATCAAATGAATAAAATAGCCGCTAGCCAGAATCAAACAAAAATTACAGGAGAAAATGTTGCATGAAATGAGGGTGAAGCAAAATTTGATTTGAAGAATGGTCTTGTAAACGAAGTTAAATAATTGAAGTTTATTGTTTCTTAACGCAAATCTAGATGGAGTGTATTGATAAAAAAAATCTGTATGGAGGGCACTAGAAGAAATCAATGGGTATTGGATAGTGCCCATGTACTGAGAGTTATTTATTTCTAAAAAAAAGGTACCCAAGGAAAGAGTTAATGCAAGAGTTTTTTTTTCAAAAATTATAACTTCAAGAAAAGGTGATTGTGGAAAATAAATAAATAAAGAGCATGCCATAGCTGGGGATTCTAAGAAAAACTACTGATTAGTTTTGATGGAATCTACTTGCTTTTTTCTTGCAATATTATCACATATCATGTATCACTGCTCGTGAATGTTATTTTAACAATCATGTGTACCTCTCTTGCAACACCTCCTGAACTGTAAGACAAACCATTGGCTAGGTAGAACAACAAACACATGCTTTATTATTCATGCTTCTGAGTATCTTTTTTTAAAATACATGGTGGTGTTTCTTTTGTAACAAAAACAATCCATGGTTTTTCTCCCATATGTATCTCGGTTCAAGTATGATAGTCAGATGCCATGACTTAAGCAGTACATCGCTTAAAAAAACAATATATATTATATTTATATGTGAATACACTTTTGAATGTCTGTATACCTCTCTTTCAGCATCCATGGGGCTACATAATGGACAAACTATTTACTATATTTCTAGTGCTAGGCAACACCAAATGCCTTTTTCTTTCATAGTTGTGATCTTTTATATTTAAAATACATAACAGTGGTGCTCCTTAAACAAATTTCCAAGGTGCTGCTCTCATATGTTTCTCAGTTCAATCACCTCGGTGTAATGGTAAGCTTGCTCCATTGTGACGTGGAGGTTGAGGGTTTTAATCTTGGACCCTCTCCAATAACCTTGCATTGGTGGGAGCCTCATGCACTACATATGTTTCTCAGTTCAAGTATAACTGGCTTCCACGTTTTCTTATAATTCTTGAGAGGAGAAATTAGGAAATGCTAATCTCAAAGGCTATAAATGTTTCATGTGCTATATTTTCTTTGGACTATCAATTCACATGTTTTTCCTTTGTCCTTTTACATAGCTTCAACATTTATCACTTAACTGTGCAATTTGTAACACTTACATCTATCTCTGATCAATATTCATGAATCAATCCAATTTATTGTATTACTAAATTATGCAAGTCAAATTTATCATATCAGTCTTCTCCATCTTCTTGGTGATAATCTCTATTCGTTGGCATTTGTCTCTACTATTAACATGCCTGTCATTATAGAGTCCCAAGAAGGTTAATTTGGTCGCCAAACTGGTTCGTGGTATGCGTGTTGAAGATGCACTTCTCCAGTTGCAAGTAACAGTGAAACGAGCCGCAAAGACTGTTTATAAGGTACCCATCTACAAATTGATGCTTTACATGTGCATCTTTTTTGTTGTGCCATTGTCAAAGCTGTTAGCTATCTTGATTGGCACTTAGAAATAAGTGGCTATGTTCCATCCTAGATCCCTGTTTCTAGTTCTTCAAATTGACAAGGTAAGAGCATTTCTTTCGTCTTTTTGCAGGTTATAAAGTCAGCTCGAGCTAATGCATCTCACAATCATGGGTTCGATCCTGATCGTCTCATTGTTGGTAAATTCATCTTTTGTTGTTTCTTGACTTGTATGTTTTGGTAATGTGGAATGCAATTTTGGTTTGGAAATGATTCTCTGTTACCAAGAAACTGATTGTCTTATCATACAACAGAGGAAGCATTTGTTGGCAAGGGACTGTTCCTAAAGCGACTCTCTTATCATGCCAAAGGAAGGTGTGGTATCATGGTTAGACCTCATTGTAGGTTGACTGTGGTAGTGAGAGAGATAACTCCTGAGGAGGAGGCCAAGATTGCGAAGCTCAGGGTCATGAACTACAAAAAGCTCACGAGGAAGGAAAGACAGCTTATGCCTCATCAGCTTATTGAGACAACCCCGAGATGGAGCCGCAGACCAAAAGACGGTGCTCCAGCGTCATATGTCAGTGCTTGAGTTATTTATCGAAATGTTATGCTACTGGATATCGTCACTTATGATGAAAAATTGCCTGTCATTTGGAAATCATTGAGGCTGCCTCACAGAAGTACTTTCGCAGGCTTCTTCTAATGGATGAAATACTCTTCCGTTTTTGGGATTGTGGCAGGAGTGTTTCCTGGAAAGCCTTCCCTTATTTTTCTCTTGGTATTATTACTCGACATAAGTCTCGGTGTTAATCAATTTGGTGCCAAGACATGTACTCACCAGATATGGTTTCAGAATTGGTTTTGATAACCATGGTATGCTTCACTTTACGTTGCTCGTTTACAATTGACTTGTAATAAATTCTGAACGGGAGGGGCACTTCGATGTGGTCACTTATTTGTTATGGCAGTGACATTAACGCGATTCTGAAGGAATTATTACAAGTAATTCCAGAGATGACCAATGGAACTAAAGCTACAAATAAATGCAGTCATAGACTACTTTTCTTTTAATATCAATGAGCGTGTGTATTTAACGCAGGACCCAAGTGATAATGATGTACGTCACTCCTTTATGATTATGCAGCTATCTATCCTCCTGCAATAAGAACGAAAAATGGGAGATCCTGGGAGTAAATATGGTCAGCTCCCAAGTGGGTGTAAGAGCTCCCGTCAGCAATAGCACCTGTATACTTGGAACATATAGGAGTTAGTAGGGGCGGCAATGGGTCGGGTCTAGACCTAAACCCGTAGATCTGGATCCGTTGAGTCTGGGTCTGGGTTTTGATTTTCAGAGCCGTGGACTCAGACTCGTTAGACCCGTTTACTTATTAGGTCGGGTCTGGGTCTAAAAAAATCCAGACCTATGGACTCGTGGACCCGTTAATATATATATATGTATATATATATATATAAGTGACACTAACTATATATATGTATATGGCGTGTGGTTGTGTGTCCTAATTCCTAAACCTAATCCCTAACACTCCACCTCTTTCTGCAGTCTGCATTCTGCCATTCCCCAAGACCGCAATCCCTATCCATCCACCTCTCGCCGTCTGTGGCTGCGGAGACGTCGATCTCGCCGTCTACGGCTGCGGAAACAGAGTCGAGCCCGGAGGTCCCCTCAGCCCTCTCCCTCCTCGATCTCGCCGTCTGCGGCTGCGGAGAGGGTGTTTCCTTGCCTTGAACCCGTGGCCTCAAGGTCAAATGTAGCTTGCTATCCTTTTGCCTAACAGGCAAAGATATGGGTCTTAGAAACAGAAGTAGATAGGCATACTACTCAGTCGAATAGAGCAATCTTACCATTCGTCAAGTTTCCCCTCTTCTAAAATATAGTTTGTAAAGGTTAAACAGAAAAGAAGTGCATGGTTGGTGCCATATACTATGTTTAAATTTCTTGCTTTACTAAAATTCATTGGTGAAAAAGTAACTCCTGTCTCTTGTTTCTCTCATTTCTTTCATTTTACAAAGGAACATCTTTTTCTGTCAACTTGGTCTGCCTTCTTACTGACTTTAATCATGGACAGTAAACATCTGTGTGTGTGTGTCCTTGATCATGGTTGGTCAACCATCACTGAGTGTGTGTGTCAAATGCTCCCTAGTGTCTCCTTTGATCTCAAATGACTGTGTTCATTTCTTTTTATTGGAAGCTGAGAGGTAGACAGATAATTGGTCTGAATGGATATGGAAAAATTCATTGTTTCTCCAATTTGCAGTTGAATTGATTGGTTTAAGGTTTAGGACTTCGGTAAGGGGTGACGTGTGATATGAGGAAGCAGCAGAAAACATTGTTGGGGTTTGATAAAGCATGGGGGTTTGACGGATTGTATGACAGAAGGGGAGCTTAAATCACTCTTTGAATAATCTTGCTTTCTTTTGCTGATATTGTCAACGGAGATGAAGCAGAGGAGTGGAAATTCTCTATTTTGGTCTGGGAAAAAATGGTTTGCTTGATTTTTTTTGTTGTTGGTGCGACTCTGTGTTTTTTTTATGCTGATATTAAGCGATGTGGTGGTCAAATGCACACATTTTTTTTATGCTGATATGAAACATAGCAACCAAAGATTGTTGAAGTAAGATATAAATTCACCATGTATTTACTTCCCAACTCATTTTAATTTCAGAATGCATCTTTTTTCTTAATTGTGTATCCCTTCTAATTTAATTTGTACTATTATGGAATTAGTTTTTACAATTATTTGTAGGAGTTTGTATTCTACCATTTACGGTTTTTTCCTTCTTAATGTTTGCAATTCAGTCATCAAATTTTGTAGAAAAAGACATTGTTTACCAATAGCAAATTGTACAAAGGATGTCTTTCTACAATTCCCTATAAAACATAGATGAAATATTGTAAATTTGTGTTGGCCATTTTTCGGTATAAAAAGTCATGCTTGGGTTTGGAGAGGCAAGGCCTAGAGGTTGTATTATGTGATTGAATACTTCTCTCAGCTAGTCGGTGTTATGTGACTGAATACTTCACTCAGATCTAGAGCACAACGGTAAGGGCATGTATAGAAAAATCTGGTAAAAAAGCAGCAGAGAAAAAAAATGGTGGTTTTCCATTTTCACACTTAACATTATCGTAAATATTCTGAGAGTGTGTTGGTACAAAAAAAAATGGAAAAAGAATGCTGGACCCGTTAAACCCGGACCCAAACCTAGACCCATTATCTTCATGAGTCTGGGTCTGGGTCTTGATTTTCAGACCTGGACCCAGACCTAGACCCAAACTCATGAAATATGATGGATCTGGGTCTAGGTATAGGTAGACCCGACCTAGACCCGATCCGTTGCCATCCCTAGGAGTTAGTCAATGTATATGAACTAAAGGAAAACACATCTTCAATATGTTCTCGTTCGATGCATCCCAACGATCACGATCTCGCATGTCCATTAAGTTTCATCAAAAGAGAAAGATGAACATAGTGATTGCATAGGACTACATGCGCTCATGATTCAAGGAAATACATGCTTCGTTGTTGTTTGTTTGAGGAATGTAAAATCCTATTGATGTTAGATCAATGATAGAATTTTTAGAATTCACTTAATTTCTATTGATATTAGATCAACGATGAACTCACTTAATTATTTCGAGGAAGAAAAAGAAAAATATTTATTTAACAATCAAGTTCAATTAAATTAAATGGCTAGAGGAAAAAAACAATCTAAGTTCAATTATTGATTTTTTTGCTATATCTAAAAAAAATCTAAAAAATTAACTACTAAGAGTTTTTTTTAGGCTTTTTCTTCCCTTTGTGAAATATCCACCGCGGTTGGAACCCCGCCATCCATCGACGTCAGCCCTCGGACCAAACGAAGGTTGCCTGGACTACCTTCCCTGGTTCCATCCCTCCCTGTGGTATCAGGTCCGACTCCATCAGTATTCAAAGGTCGCCAAAGGAGCTCTCTCTCTCTCCGTGATTGGAAGGGAGGGAGGGAGGAAGGAATGGGGTTGGCATGGTGGAGGGCGGGGGACGGGGGGGCGTTCGGGTGCCTCTTTTCCCTCCTGGCCATGTACGGTGCCATGTCCTACGTCGCCTACACCATCATCCACGTCCAACACGTCTCCCCTCTCGGACCCGACGCGCCCCTCGATCGCTTCTCCGAGGCCAGGGCCGTCGAGCACGTCCGCTACCTCTCCGTCGAGATCGACGGCCGCCAGGTCGGTCACATTTTCATCCAAGTCCACTGTTTTTTTTATTTTTTTTTGGTTGTTGCCGTTCTTAGTTGTTGTACTTGATTGGTTGGAAGGAAGGGAAGCCGGGGCTGCAGCAGGCCGCAAGGTACATCACGAGGGAGCTCGAGTTGATCAAGGGGAGGGCTGGGCCAGGGTTCAGGTACGATGGTTTTCTGATTTTGCTTGAAATGGTCTTGTTGATTGTGTGGTTGGGGATTTGTTTTGTTTTTTTTAAAAAGGAAAGTGTGGTTGATGAGAAATTTTGTTAACCACACCTCGCAAGTGCATGGTGTACGATGACACAGTGACTCTGATTTTCAACGCTTCAACCGTGACTTATCCAGATTAGAAAGGAAAGTGATATGATGATGATTACACACTATGAAAATATTAAATGAAAATAATAATAACAATAACTATCCAAAAAGAATAACAATGGCAAACAAACACATCTAGGATGTGTTGATTAACTTATGGATCAAGTAATTATTTAGTTGTTTATTGCAATATAATCACGAAAATCTAGAATTCAATAACAATTATAAGAATAGGGAATAAAAGACATAAGTCTAGAGATGATCTATCGAATCTGTAAAAAGAACTCTAATAATCTTATTGTAGGAAACAAACTTCATCCTAATTTGCTTATACTAAATATAAACCATGAAAATTCTTATGTTAACTATAGATTATTGGAATATCATCAAAATAAGATGCAAAGAAGATTCATATGACGATAAAGTATTCAAGAATTAATACAAATAGGAATTACAATCATTTCCTAAGTTTAAATCTACATCCCTAGATACACAAATAACTTAGCCTAGCATATCATTGAAAAACAACAATATGCTCTCAATTAAAATAAATTAATAAATATAAAAGATGAAAAGAAAGCTTATTGGATTGCAGAAACTTGAAGATTACAACCTCATTTGTGCTCTTTGGTCTCCTTAGATTGGGACTCATGACGTGACAACAAGAAGATTAAACTAAAGTACCAAATTAGGAATGCTTTTTAGAGAGACAACGCTCCCCTTTAATAAAGAAACATTAGGATATACAATCAAATCAAATTACAAATTAATATTTCTAAAATAGATTATTCTGTTACATTTAAAATTGTTATTGAATCGGTTGACAAAATATAGACTTGTTTTCTCCAAACTGATCGTAGATTTATGTCAATTGAGAATCATATTATCTTGATTTTTTAAATTTGTTTCTTCACTTTTTGATCTCCAGAAATATTCTCTTGTTGCTCAAAAACTTTGTTAGCTTCCTTTCTCTTGGAGATTTTATAGTTATGCCTTTTTTATTTGCAAATCAACTAAAATTATCTGACTAACATTATTTTTATACAAAAGAAATATAGATATTTGAAGTAAAATAAGGAAATACTGTACTTAACAGTGTTTTAGGGATGTTAGAGTTGTTTATTATTATTATTATTATTATTATTATTGCTACTGCTACTACTATTCCTATGCACTATGCACTATGCACTGTGTTTTTTTAATCATGATGTGTTTGTTCTGTTGTTCTTGGGAGATTTAGAATAGTGAGTTGGTCATTATTTTGTGAATTGCAAAGGTTGACCTCCTATTGTGAGGGTGTAGAAACAAGGACTCACACTTCATTAGTAGGGGCTGTTCTAATCCGAGAATAAATCTAAATTGTTTCCCAATGATCTGAGCTGCATGTAAGTTGACATGCTTTATTTAAATAAAAAAAAAAGCTCAGTGAAGAAAAGTAAATTTCCCCATTCATTTCATGGAAAGGCATGGAAACTAGGCCCAACTAGCTCCACATCCAGGTGAAGTGTTCAAGAGAAGGTCTAACATATTCTTATGGGAATTATTTAGAGAGGTAGTATTATGCCCACATTGTGGTAGATTTTGCACTTAGAAAAGTAAATGGTTATAGCAATCACTATAACAAATACATCATTCCACATTCTTATGGGAGATTTGGAATTCCAGAAAATGAAAACTTTGAGTTGCCATAACCATTTGCTTTTCTAAGTGTCTGTGCGAATGCCGCAGTAACTGTTATTCATTCAAAAAAAGGAAACTATCCTTTTCTTATACAAAGACTTCATTCTTATCCTCATTTCTGATGTAATCAATGAATGAGTATGAGTGTAGTGTGATATTGTTTTCTTATGCTATTTAAAAAGGATATTGCTTGTGGTGTTGATTTTAAAAAGGAGAACTATGAGAAGGAAGGGAGGAGTGTAGTATAAGCCCTCTACTTCTGCATAATGCTCCATTCCCCTCCAAGCTATGCCCAATCCTTTTACTCTGTATTTGTCCTTTTCATCTGGTTTATTTTCTTGATAAGCCTTTTTTCGTGTACATCCTCAATTATTTTCAATAAAATCTTCGATTACAGCTCCAAAAATTATGCACAATCCTATGTGCACCGTATGCTTGCCATCCCTCCACTGTGCACTTTGATAAAAGACACACATTGCGTGTATCAGGATTCGTGTCACCACTTATTCATCATACAGAAATATTAACCTTAATGATACTATACCATATAAATTTCACACCATGACGATGATACACCATTCTCCATGACTGTCTATCAAGTAGAGCAAATTCATTTTTCTCAAACAAAAGAAAGCCCTATAATAAATGGGGAGATTAGACAAAAACAGAAGTCCTATAATGAGTCACCCACCAAACAAAATATATTCTTGTAACTAAGAGTCTTGAGTGGGTGTAGGCCACGAAGTCCATTTGAGGGATAAGGTGTTAGGTTATGTTCTATGGGGCCTGGGGTGGGTTGTTGGTGTAAAAAAAGTAGAGGCAGTTTCCTTTTGCACATTTTCCAGCTCTGATCAGGTGCACTATTAGATGAGCAATGAGTTTTTCTCATAAAGATTGATGGTCCAAGTGTAAGATGCACATTCCCACAAAAAAAAGGAAAAAAAGGGAGCCTTCTAGTGAGATTGAAAGTCAGTTCATGGATTTGTCATCAGGTATACAACTATGCACTAACCACGGTTAGAAGATCGTGAAAGGTGGCATGGAGATGATTGATACCTGATGTAGAATAGCAGTATGAATGATGTTGCAATAATGGTAAAGATTGCCATCCTCTGAGATGGAACGGGAAATGTCAAAGATGGAATGACGTCAGTAAACTTTGTTCTGGGACTGAATTGGCACAGCACAAGAAGTACAGGAGAAGAGTGGATGATGATGATAAAGAAGAAGATGCCCATGATACACTTAAAAAAAAGATAAGGAGATAATACACCTAGGAACGATAGCCCAATAACAATTTTTCACAATTCAACTTTGCCTCCATTGCTGCAGATGGGTGGGAGCCGGGGTTTTTCGATTTGTATTGCTTGTCTGCAGCTAGCTATGGGGAACTCCAAAGTCTGTGAGTTGAGAAGCGCGAGTAGTGGTGTGCAATATGGCAGGGGAAATCCCCTTTGCAGGTTAGATGCTTCATGTGGTTACTTTCCCTACAGCGGTTGTCGAGGAGGATCAAGTGTGCAAATATGTGGGTGATTCTGATCTTTTGTGTCTTCTGCAAGTTCATGGGAGAAACAGTAGAGCATCTATTTGGAGATCGAATTTTGGATAGGAGGACAAGGCAGATTGTTATCTGCAGGGCGTGTTCGAACTGTGATTTTAATTCACACAGAGTTGCCAGGAATTACTTCTATTCTGGAGGTTTCTCAAAAATGTAAAAAGTCTCCTTTGTGGATGAAGATTGAACTTGTAGTTTTTCATGATATTAATTGCAAGTTCATGGGAGAAACAGTAGAGCATCTATTTGGAGATCGAATTTTGGATAGGAGGACAAGGCAGATTGTTATCTGCAGGGCGTGTTCGAACTGTGATTTTAATTCACACAGAGTTGCCAGGAATTACTTCTATTCTGGAGGTTTCTCAAAAATGTAAAAAGTCTCCTTTGTGGATGAAGATTGAACTTGTAGTTTTTCATGATATTAATTGCAAGTTCATGGGAGAAACAGTAGAGCATCTATTTGGAGATCGAATTTTGGATAGGAGGACAAGGCAGATTGTTATCTGCAGGGCGTGTTCGAACTG
>JAMKQA010002652.1:0-10388 GCA_024699735.1 Posidonia australis
GACGCTCCTCTCCGTGGCTGCTACATCCAAGCCAACCTTTACAGCTTTGTTTTGGTAAAAAAACTAGTCATTCACTAATTTTCCATATTATTAAACCTAGCTGGAGCATTTAGTATTTGTCATTTGGATGTGCTGATGTGCATCAACTATAAGTCATGCTTATTTTCTTGTCATTGTTACCAAAAGATCTTGGGCAAGGTACGAGAAACACAATAAAATATCTAGCATGACGCTAATTACAATTACGTGATATCATCTGACGGGTGAGTCTAGTTTTGCAGTCAATAAGCAGTTGAATGACTGGGCAAAAAAAAAAACGCGAAAGTTACGAGAAAAATGAGGAATTTGAGACATTCCAGGTTATTTTAAACCTGAAGATTTTTTCTATAATCTATCTATACTATTTATACTAATATACCAAGTGAAAATACAATGAACGAGATTCAACCTTTTCATTCTGTCATCATGTTTTTTTTGAGATTATTTTATTTTATTTTTCTTAATATCATTAGGTGTTTTTTAATAATGCAATCAAATTTGGAAAATCATCAATTTCTTTACTATTATGTACGGCCCTCGAAATATTGTTTACATTTTTCTATTGATGAATTTAGAAACTTCATTTTTTGGTAAGTTTTATAACGTAGCCAATAGCCACCTCTTTTAGTTACTTTACTCTTATAAAGGTTTCTAATTATTTTTTAAATGTCAATATTCCCTCTTTATCTCCTACTTTATTAACTTTTTTAAAAAAAAAATTAGTTTTAATTAAATATTCTAATGTTTATCATGAACTCATAAGTGTTATTTAAATCAATTTCCTTTTGGGTTTTTTATTCATGTGCTTTTTATTGTCTTTTAAATTTTAAATTTTTTATTCTACTCGTAATCCTATTATGTGACTCACATATTCCAATAACAATCATTTAAATATTATATGTGTCACCCATCAATTCAAGTAGTAATCATATTTATCTCATCACGTCGTTTATTTATTCCATTTTGTTTTTACCTCCACTTAATAAGGGAGAAGTTAATTACCAATAATGTATACTTCTAAATCTCTTATTCTGTCAACAACCATTTTAATCTCATTATATATAAGATCTAAGTTGATTATTACTGTTTCTTTTCACCTACATTCTTTCCTTTTTTTCTCAATCTATCACTTTATCTATACTAATGTACTAAGCCATCACGTTTATTTCATTAAATGATTATGTGAAATCCAATTATTATATTTATAGAGAGTTACTTTATGTGTACTTAATAAATATTGTTCTTAGAAAATAGTATATATACTTATATTTACTAACATAGTAATCGGAATTAATGTAATTGATGATGATTTTTTTTATAATTGTCATTATTAAGGCACAACTTATTAATTGATATTTATCGTTGTCGTTATTTATTTCTTTTTGAATTTTATGTGTTTCTACTATTTTTATTTCTATATTGTATCTTATGTGTTTCTCTTTCTAATTGTGTATTCCCATTTTCCATTAATGTACTTTTTTTAACTACCCTTTTTGTACTAAATGAGAGAAATAAATGGAAACAAAAATTCCTCAATTTATGTATTAGGGTCCATATCCCCATCATTCAACATTCATGATGCCTTCTTTCACATATGTTCCCTCCATATTTTTTTATGGAGAGAGAACATATTATTATTTTTAGAATTAATATGTTTTAATGAATTGAAGCTCTTATTTTATTTTTAGAATTAAAATATATTTAATTCTAAAGTTATTTTTTGTTTTAATTTTATTTTTAATATAGTTTTTTTTATGTTATTATTTTTATCATTCATGATCTACTTCTATTCTTTGTATCAAGTAGGAAGGAAAGATCGAGACACAATGATATAGGTACACCATTAATTGTTTCTCTTAATTCTCTCTCTTTTTTCTTTTTTTTTGAAACTTTGAAGTTGTTCTTAAATTTATGGTTAAACGAGAAGAGAATAAATGTTTAACAAAAGATGTTGAAACTTTGAAAATGTTCTTAAACTCAAGGACAAAGAGGAAGTGAATAAGTGCTTAACAAAAGATGGTGTGCCTATACCATTATGTATGTGAATGAGGATTTCATGGACACGGAACATGTACATACCATAATATAGGATGAGATGATTTGTAGGGAAAAAATGAATTATAGATAATAAAAAAAGTTAATTGATTTTAATTTTTTTAAAATTTATGTTATTTTTTTGCTTGTATTTACTATACAGGATTTCATTGTTATCCATGGGAAAAATTTTCGAAATGATTGTTTGTTGTCAATGTCAAAATTTGAATTCTAATGGAGAATATGAAGCTAAGATACCTAACAATGAGAAAGTGATTATGTCTTGTTCGTTCGACAAAAATAACTTCCGTTGTCCATCGTTGTGGAATGCATTGGACCAAAAATAAAAAAACTCAATGAAGTCAAAAGAATGCAATAGTCGATAAAACTTGAAAATCAATTCTGATACTTCGAGGTATCATTTGTGGTGTTGTCGTGAGGCTTAGTCACATAATACTGATCGCCCTTGGGTGGCCAGGTTTGAATCGTGATAGGAGAGCTTTCAAGACATCGACTTCTCATAGAAGTAAAACCAACCTGAATGGTTTTGCTTAAAACAAATTGAAACTTCCACACATAATTTTAAATTCACTCAAAATCAAGGGGCACACCCATAGTTCACGACACACAATCTTAAGTTGTCAACCCAACAATTAATTGACATAAACCTTGCATAACTTGATAGAGGACTAATGATACGAGCTTAGCTGATCCTCTACATTGAATCCATCACTAGTAGAGACGAGAGAAACCAGAGAATTACAGCAAAAAGAAGAAGAAGAAAGAAGAAAGAAGAATGAACAGCAAGATTGGTAGTGATCTCATTCAATACTAAAACCGAGATCAAACAAGCCTCTTCTTATATATATAACATTAGGTTGTTACAAGAATCATAACAAACATAACTAACTATAACAACCAGCAACAATCTCTCATTAATTATAGTCATTAGCCTCAACTAACCATTAGCTAAGCACCTATTATCAGGCCCTTCAAGCTGAGCTTGGTATTTGTAAGGCAAAGATTGGATTGAAGAAGCTTTAGATGAACAAGATGAAGGCCTTTCGTGAAGATATCTACCACCTGATCAATGGACGAAACATACCTAAAAACAATTTGCTTCCTAGCAACCTTCTCTCAAACAAAATGATAATCAACCTCGATGTGTTTCGTTCTTGCATCAAAAATAGGATTCAAAGCCAAAGAGATGGTAGGAACATTATCACAATGAATGATAGGAGCTTCGAGTAATGGAATATGAAGCTCTCATTCAGTGGAGAGCACAACCAGTGGAGCTCAGTTGTAGTGTGTACAATACATCTATATTCAGCCTCTGTTGAAGAACGAGCCATCACACTCTGTTTTTTAACACACCAAGAGATTGGATTCTTTCCCAAGTACATGCAATAACCATTTGTTGATCTTTGATCAAATGGGCATCCAGGCCGATCTACATCACAGTATGCAGACAGTTCAACTGGGCTAGGTGTGAATGTGAGTTCAAATGACAAGGTCCCTTTCAAGAATCTGAGAATTCTTTTAACAATTGTCATATGAATGGTTGTAGGTTCTTGAAGAAACTGACATAATTGATTCATTAAGAATGCAATATCATGCCTTGTTAAAGTAATGTATTGAAGAGCTCCTACTATTCTTCTATAAGCAATAGAATTAGTCAAAGGTTCTCCATTTGTTTTGTACAATTTAGCGACTGTTGTAGGGCTTGACACAAGTTGGCATCCCATCATATCAAATTTCTCAAGCAGCTGAACAATATATTTGGTTTGATTCAAAGTTAACTTTGATTCAAACCTTGTGCTTATTCCCAAGAAATATGTTAAGGCCCCTATATCTTTCATATTGAAAGAAATTTCAAATTGCTTATTAACTCATCAATAGCCTTAACAAAATTACCAGCAATGATAATGTCATCCACATATAGAATAAGATATAACTTGATTGAATTGGTAGTATAAATGAACAAAGAGGGATCTAAACTAGACACAGCAAAGCCATGTTCAAGCAATCTACTTGTGAACTTCTCATACCAAGCCTTAGGAGCCTGTCTAAGACCATAGATAGATTTAAGCATTTTGCACACATGCTCAGGTTTCATACTGTCCATATAGCCATGAGATTGAGGCATATAAACTTCTTTCAAATCACCATGAAGAAAAACACATTCAACATCCAATTGTCCCAGTTGCCAGCCAAAGGTTACTTCTAAGGATAAAAACAATCTAACAGTAGTATGCTTGAACACAAGGCTGAATGTTTCTATGAAATCCACACCAGGCTGTTTCAAGAATCCTTTAGCAGCAAGCCTAGCTTTGTATTTGTTAATAGAACTATCAACGTTAGTTTTCAACCAATATACCCATTTGCATGCAATAACATTCATGTTAGGATTAGATGGTACAAGAACCCAAGTACCTTACTGCTAAAGAGAATTAAACTCAATGTCCATAACTTGTCTCTAGCACAAATGTTTGACAGCTTGAGAGTAGCATGTAGATTCAGAAAGAGACTGATGTGAGAGAGCAAAAGGGATAGGATATTTAGTGCTGTAAAAGATCTTTTTTTTTAAATGCCAAATTTAAACCTTGTAGTCATAGGATGAACATTAAGGTTGGATTGTTGTTGAGAATTGGAAATATGATCAGAAGGAATATTGGATGAAGGACTAGACGAACTAGAGGGAATAGATGACGGAGTTATTGATGTGGAATGAGAAGTATAATAGGAGGAATAGAATGAAAATCTGAAATAGAATAAGTAGGAATAGAACTAGAGTGTGGAGAAGGAATACAAATGGACTGATCCAAATTAGAGAAAGAGGAAGATAGATTGTTAGAGGAGGACAAACAAGTAAAAGGAAACAAAGACTCATCCAATTTGACATGCCTGGAAATAAAAACTCTACTTGAATCAATGGACAAGCATTTATACCCTTTAAGAGAAGTAGAGTGTCCCAAGAAAACACAAGATTTAGATTTGAATTGAAGTTTAATAGATCTATAGAATGAGAGCCAAGGGAAGCATAGACAGCCAAATACCCTAAGATGAGTATAGTTAGGTGATTTTTGAAATAAGAGTTCAAATGGAGACTTCCAGGAGGTAGAAGACAAGGGCATTCTGTTAATTAGATATGTAGCTGTATGATGCTTCAAGCCAACAAGTGGATGGAACCTTGGACTGAGCTAATAGAGTTAAACCAGTTTTAGTAATGTGCATGTTCTTTCTCTCAACCATTCCATTCTGTTCTGGTGTATGTGGGCGAGAAAATTGGTGAACAATACCAAAGTGCTGTAGGGATTTTGAGAGGAAAAGGTTGGTATATTCACCACCACCATCTGTTCTTAAAACCTTAATCTTTGTATCAAATAGATTTTCCACTTGTGGCTTAAGAGAGAGAAAGATATTAGTAAAATCAGACTTATACCTCATGGGAAACAGCCAAGTGTATCTAGAAAAGTCATCCACTATTATAGCATAGAACTTGAAGCCATTATTATTAATCTTAGAAGCAAGTCTTCAGAACATCACTATGTAATAGTTCTAAAGGTTTGGTAGAGTTAGACATAGAAGGTAGAAAGGATAGCTTATGAGACTTACCAAGAGCACATGAATTACATAGACGTGCCTTGGCTTCATTCACAACATTTAAAGATGACAAAATAGCTAATTGAGTTTTAAAAGAAGGAAGTCCTAATCTCTTGTGCCACACATCATAGGATATGACTGCATGAGCAAGAACAATCTTCTCAGCCCTTGAACCATCACTAGTAGCAGTAGAAGGTGGATGCAACTTTATTGAATACATTTCCCCTTCAATTTTCCCTTTGTAAAGACTCCTGTCTGAGTTCTTCTCCTTTATAGAAAACCCAAGCTCATCAAATTAGAAATAGCAATTATTGTCTCTAGAAAATTTTCATACTGATATTAGTTTACATGATGCTTTAGGATAGCATAATACATCTTTTACAGAAGACGTGTTATTACTAGAAATTAAAAAAGAATTGCCAATATGAGATATACCTAGATGCTGCCCATTTCCGACCTGGATTGAATCAGATCCAATGTATTTAGAGGTTATATTCAGATTTGCAAGATCAAGAGCGATGTGATGGGTAGCCCTTGTATCAGAATACTAGGTAGAATCATCTAAGTTACTAGATAGATTTGAAACCATTGCAACAAGTTTTCCAAGGAGATGCCTTGCAATTATTCTCATATTCAGCCTCTGAAAACAATCTATTGCTAAATGACCATCTTTATTACATATTTGGCATACAGGTCTCTGATTCTTCATAAATTGACCTCTACCTATGTTAGAGGACTTAGCATTTGCAATAGTGTTAGAACCAAAAAAATTCTCATAACTCTAATCTTTGCCTTGTGTTCTTCTAGAATAAGAACTAGAAAACCTCTTTTGTGTTTGATTTCATTTGTGATTATTGAATGCGTTCTAAGTTGTCATAGCACTAATAGGCTCAATCTAAGAGAGTTCTTCATTAATACTAATTTCTTCACAAATCAGCAGAGAATAAAATTCTTTAGTGGATAATGGTAAAATTCTAGCTCTAGCTTTGATTGATAAGGTGAAAGGTCAAAACATACATGGAAGACCATCAAGAACACACACTTGTAAATCATCTTCATTAACAGGAGAGCCACTAGAAACTAGCTGATCCACAAGAGTTTTGAATTATTGAAGACAATCAATCTTTGATAAACTATCGTTCTTCATGTGATGCAATTGTTTACGCAGAGACATAATGTGCGTAGGTGTGACTGATCCAAACCTTCAAGTAAAAACAATCCAAGCTTCTCTTGCAAAGCTCAAACCAACAGCGTAAGGCAGAGCTAACATCAATAAGGTAGCATTTATTCAAGATAAGAGCATCTGATCCCGAGTATACCATTCAGTATACTCAGGTGTATCAATAGTTGGTGGATTACTTGATCCATCAACAATTTTTGTTAGTTTGTAGCTTATAAGAATAGGCTCAAATAGAGA
Source organism: Posidonia australis (assembly GCA_024699735.1). Taxonomy (NCBI): domain Eukaryota; kingdom Viridiplantae; phylum Streptophyta; class Magnoliopsida; order Alismatales; family Posidoniaceae; genus Posidonia; species Posidonia australis. The sequence goes on from JAMKQA010002652.1 coordinate 7,094, forward strand.
TTTCTAGAGTAGATAATTGGTGCCATCAAGTTTGATAGGGACTAAATTTGAAATATTTGAGATCACTAAAGAAGAACCTATCGACGACACCAATGACGAATCTCTTGTAGCTCTGGTGCCTTTCATCAACGATGATGCGCCCATAACTCCAGAATCAGCTGATGCAGTGTTGCAATGGCTCTAATAGCATGATAGAGGACTATTGATACGAGCTCACCTGATCCTCTGCATTGAACCCATCGGTTGCAGAGATGAGAGAAACCAGAGAATTGAAACAAAAAGAAGTAGAAGAAGGAAGAGTGAACAACAAGATTGGTAATGATCTCATTCAATACTAAAAGCGAGATCAAGTAGGCCTCTTCTTATATATATAACATCAGGTTGTTACAAGAATCATAACAAACAAAACTAACTATAACAACTTGTAACAACCTTTCACTAATTACAATCACCTGTTATCATTAACCTCAACTAACCATTAGCTAAACACTTGTTATCATAACTGAGTCAAGTTCACCAATCAACAAGAATAGCTAAACAAGAGAATTCCATAACAACATTTTCTCCAAGGATCCCATTTGGGGGACTCTGCCTATGCTAGTTTTGTCCACAAATTCTGTTGATTTCCACTTGAAAAAGTTGCGACCACAAGTATGAGCTACCAACAAAGGTTGTCTGGTATGCAGCGATGGCAATAGTTTCTACAGTAGCATACTTGTCAAGACCAACATAAGGCAAATCTATAAACAACAATAGTAGCACAAACATACAACTCATCGTTTATTACTAGCAACTCCACCAATTGAACACAGGATGATTAATGTTTTCGTGTTCATCTCATTTAATTCAACTTATCATTGCCAAACACAATAGTCTTCTTAATAACCAGTATGAAAATGTCAATAAGTTGAAATCCTAGCAATCATCTGGACACTCCGAGAACGACAACTCATTATCTATTTTTCAAAACACTTATTTCAAAAAAAAGACACATGATCATAGAATGCATAACATATTGTTGGGTGTCACGCAACTCAATTTAGCTACAAGCAATTACTTAAGCACAACACATTACCACGAATATTGAACAAGATGCTTATAACAAATATTGAATAGGATGCATATATGTCCAACAATAAAATCACGAATATCAACCCTAGGATCGATGTTCAACCATTCCTAGTCCGAGGAGGATCGTCTTCAGAGCACAAGTCAACATCACCATAATTAGCTTATGTTTTCCCTTTTTTTTGAAAGTTCATTCCTTGGAAGAGGATGAAGATATTTTGAGCCAACAGACTCAATTACTAATTTGCATCAGAGACAACAAAAGAAGAGATACACTGAGGACCAGACTTGTCCTCGGTGATAATATTACATTTGTTCTTTCTAGCAAAATGTGCTAAAAACTGAGCACAACCATTTCCCTCCCCAAAGGATGTATTGGAGAGGAGATTGATCTGTGCATAAACGACGTCCTTGGCCCCCACCGCCACCCTTCGAGGAGTAGATCTTTCATTTCTGAAAATCTAGTTGCAATGAGATTTCCAAATTGTCCAGATAATGGAAGTAGTAGTAGCAAGAAAATTCCTGTCTCCATTATGAGTAGCATATGGTGATCGAGACTAGTCCATCCAATGGCCGAAGTTTTCGTATGCATTAAGAGATCTGTAATTGCACTCAATGAGCTGCCATGTAACTCTAGCAAACTACCAAGATATGAAAAGAAGAAGTTCAATGGTCTCAACTTCAATCCCACAAATAGGATATTTGTCATCCTTAAGAATATTTCTCTTTTTTCAGATCATAATTTGTGGGGATAGCATCAGGCATTTTCATAAGAAGGTTTTTACTCTTAGCTTCAATCCCACACAAAGGAAATTGTCACCCTGAAGAATATTCCTCCTTTTTAGAGAATAATTTGTGGAGATATCATCAGTTAGGCATTTGCATAAGAGGTTTTTTACTCTCAGCTTCAATCCCAAACATAGGATATTTGTGATCCTGAGAATATTCTTCTTTTTCAAAGAATAATTTGTGAGGATAGCATCAGCTAGGCATTTCCATAAGAAGTTTTTAAACTCTTCGAGCTAGTCCATTTCTTCCTTGGAAAAGATATGTTGGAGATTCCATAATAAAAGAGTGACTAGAGCTCGCAACATTTTTTTGCTTTAATAAGAAGTTTATAAGCAGTGCTGGAATTGTAATCACCTGTGGCTAAGCCAGGCCAAATCAGCGCATCATTATCCAGGAAATTTGGTCCAAGGCGAGTAGCAAGGATAGCATTTGCAGCTATCGGGGCGAAAATATGGTGAATGAACTCATAATTGCACCAACGACTATCTTCATCTAACAGTTCACTAGCAAATTCTAGATTTTGAGTTACAGGCTCCCTAAAATCCAAGGCATGATCAAAGTTAGCTCCCCACTAGTGATTGCAGATATTTATGCTCTTACCATGGACCACTCTTCAGAAACTGTTGCTTGTTATAAATTCACAGAGTTTTGCATATTGCTTTCCAGGTTGGAGAAGAATTTTTTGGAGCAATAGAGTTCCAAAAATCCTGATTATCTTTAAGATATTTAACTGATAAGACATTGACCCAAAGTGAATCCTTTTGTTATAGAATCTCCATATATGCTAATTTTCCAAGTAAGGCTTAGTTCATTGAATGCATATTCTTAAACCCAAGACCCCCCCTAAATCGGGAAGTCACGCTGTACTCAATCAAGAGAATTGCAGATGTATACCTGCAGGAAGTTCAGTACTCTATGTATACATGCATATTCTTAAACCCAAGACCCCCCCTAAATCGAGAAGTCACGCTGTACTCAATCAAGAGAATTGCAGATGTATACCTGCAGGAAGTTCAGTACTATATGCATGCATGCATATTCTTAAACCCAAGACCCCCCTAAATCGAGAAGTCACGCTGTACTCAATCAAGAAACTTGCAGATGTATACCTGCAGGAAGTTCAGTACTATATGTATACATGCATATTCTTCCACATGAGTTGTGCGTTCTGATTTTCAATTGTGTGTGTGATTCAGAGAGGAGAAGAAAAGAATGATAGGATGGAGAGATGTTTACAAGGTGGTGGAGTCCATGGTGCCCCTTTATGCTGCACTTGCCATGGGCTATGGTTCGGTGAGGTGGTGGACCATATTCACAAGGGAGCAGTGCGAGGCGATCAACCGTCTCGTCGCATATTTCTGCTTACCCTTCCTTACCTTTGAGTTCATCATCCACACCAATCCCTTTAAGATGAATCATATGGTCATCGCAGCCGATG
>JAMKQA010002653.1:0-22813 GCA_024699735.1 Posidonia australis
GACCCTATAAATGAATAAAAAGATGGTTTTGTGTGGTTTTTGGGCTTGAGACCCAATTTACGGTTTTAATGTGGTTTTGATGGCTTGAGTTGGGACCCCAATGGAGGGTCAAGTGTTGCAAGGAAATAGAGTCCTGCAACGAAAAGAATGAAATGGAAAATAAGTTTTGAAAATTGGAAAGAGTTTTGAAATGGAACACTAATAATGTGTTGTGAACAAGATTGTGGTTTCCGAGCTTGAGCCGGTGTAGGCTGAGCCTGGGCCTTTGAGCCTAGTTGTTCGAGTCACCGAGCTCGTAGCAGTGTCGGCTGAGCCTGGGCCTTTGAGCCTAGTTGTTCGGGTCACTGCCGTTGTAGGCTGAGCCTGGGTAGTTGTACCTAGTTGTTCGGGTCACCGAGCTCGTAGCGGTGTAGGCTGAGCCTGGGCTTTTGAGCCTAGTTGTTTGAGTCACCGACGGTGTAGGCTGAGCCTGGGTCATTGGACCTAGTTGTTCGGGTCACCGACTGGGGCGTCAGACAGAGACGTATCCCCGTGCACTTCTGAAAATGAAATTGAGGCTGGTTGGCCGGGGCGGTGACATCCTGCACATGGAATCTCATCGCGGCAGTGCAGGAAGGTAGGGGAAGGATGTCCTCACCTACTGCTTGTGTGCTAGGTTACCCTTGATCAAGGTAACAACAGTAAAGAAAGTGGAAATGAATAAAGAGAGAGGAATGTGTTTTGGTCAGGATTGGACTTGTGAAATGGTCCTAAAATCCTAAAAAGAAATGATGATGTTTTAACTAGTTGCCAGCCAATGTTTATGATTTGGTTTTGAGCCTAACGGGGCATTGTGTTTTAGGCTGGATCTGGTCATTGTGTATTTGAAAGTGTGTTTTGGGAAGAACTCCCCAATATTGAAAATGGAATTGTTTTGGAAAAGAAAAATGAATTCCAAAGAGTTTTTGAAAGGAATGTTTTGTAAGGAAAAAGAATATGGTTTTGGGATTGAATCCCCAAGTGATTGTTTAATAAAAGAAAGGATGATTTTCAAAGGAGAAAACCAAGTTTTTACAAAATAATAAGAAACGAGTTTCTTTTGGTTTTGTCAAGATTTGTTTGTGGTTGTGTGTTTTGAGGCGCGTACTGGGTGACTTAGATGTCACTCATGCTTGCTATTTGGTTTCCAGGTGCAGACCGTGTGCAACCAGGTTCCGGTGCAGGAATTGGAGCTTCTAGCCACACATCGTCATCCTGAAGGTGAGCCTTAGTTACAGTTCTTTTGTTCTGTAATTTTGTGTAATTATGCTTGTGATACTATGATTTGGTAGCGTGCCCGGGATCGGGGCGTTACACAACACGTGTCTAATCCCTCTCCATAAGCTCGATTAAGGATCCCAACTGTGGAAAAGAGAACTCCCGCCAGGACCACAGTTTGAAATGGGCCCGCGGGTAGAGCGAAAATACTAGATTCTAGAGAGAAGTCGGAGTCTCTCTCTCTAGAGCAATCCAGTTTCTTTTCCAACTCCAATCGATTCCAACCCTCTATGTATCTATTGAAATCTCTCATGTATTCTTGACAACTGTCTGATTTGAGAATGTTTTTTTGTTGGTGTGCTTGGCCATTTAGGTTCTTTTCTTGTAGTGAGCTGAATGGCCAAGATATTGTTTAACTCAGAGAGTTCCTTCTCCTATGTCTCTAAGCCTTCCACGACGGAGATGCAAGATAGGCCCGCTAGGCTGACCTTTCTTCTCAATGTGGTGACACTACTGGGGGAGCACAATTTAGCATGGAAGTATCTGTGGTCTGTCAGCTTAACACTGAATAGCAAAGAGTTTGATGCTAGCCTAATCATCATAGACATGCAAAAGCACAATGTGATACTCAACATGGACCGACTGGGGGGTTGGTTTTGGAACCCTCGAGCTCTGGCTCTGTTTTTGGTTCCCTTTCCCACCCTATTTCGCTTGTACAAAATTTTTCTTTTATATAATTTCGAGGGTCTCCCTCCTTTCTTGTGGCAAAAAAAAACATGGACCGACTGACGCAGCAGTCTGCTTTGATCGGCTATGCTCGAAGAAGAGTATATTTTGGGTCTTCTGAAGATAGTTCCTTCTTTGTACAAAGTGTGTATCAGGGTCAGCCTAAGCTTATCATTTCAACAATGAAGGCTTACAAGTCACAAATTAAGGATTGTATCGGGTATCAAACTAGTATCGTCACCTCTATTTCTCCTAAGTTGGGTATTCACATCATCTTTATGATTTATGAATATCCCAACGTGTTCCCAGACGATTTGCTTGGCATGCCACCTTACAGGAAAATAGAGTTCTCAATCAATTTGATTCTAGGATTTGGTGCTGTTTCGAAGTCTCCTTACCGTATAACACTAGTAGAGTTGAGAGAGCTCAAGACCTAGTTGCAGGAGTTGTTAAACAAGGGTTTCATCAAACCTAGTGTTTCTCCATGGGAAGTGCCTGTCTTGTTTGTCTATAAGGATGGTTCGCTCCAATTGTAAATCTACTACAGAATGCTGAACTAGATCATGATGAAGAACAAGTATCCCTTGTCCTGCATTGATGACTTGTTCAACCAGCTACAATCTATTTCTATATTTTTGAAGATTATCTTGAGGTCCGGGTATCACCAACTGAGGATACAAGACTCAGACATTCATAAGACTATTTTTTGGACATGGTACGACCATTACAAGTTTACGATTATGCCCTTCGGCTTAACCAATGCACTAACTATGTTTATGGACTTAATGAATAGAATATTTAGTCCTTTTCTAGACTAGTTTGTAGTAGTATTTGTGGATGATGTTCTGGTCTATTCTCCGGATGTGGAGACTCATGCCTTACACTTGAGCACAGTGTTAGATACTTTGAGGTGACATTAGTTGCATGCCAAGTTTACCAAGTGTGAGTTCTATCTAAGCGAAGTTATGTTCCTTAGCCATTTGATTTCTGGAGAAGGCATCAGTGGATCCTGCCAAGGTGGAGGCAGTAAGTAGTTGAGAGAGGCCCAGGACAATGATGGAAATCCAAAGCTTCTTGAGTTTAGTGGGCTACTATAGGAGGTTCATTATGTATTTCTCCTCCATAGCCGTGCCTTTGATAGAGTTGACTAAGAAGGGAATCTCATTCAGTTGGAACCACGATTGCGAAGCAAGCTTCAATGAGTTGAAGACTCATCTAGTTTCTGCTCCTGTGTTGACTCTACCTTTTGGAAGTGGTGGCTTCACTATGTATAGTGATGCTAGTGGTATAGGGTTGGATTATATTCTGATGCAGCACGGCAAAGTCATAACTTATGCTTCTCGTCAGCTGAAGGATCACGAGAAGAACTAGAGACACTATCTGTATGGAAAATAGTTTGAGGTCTTCACAGATCATCAGAGCTTAAAGTATATCTTCACTCAGAAGGACCTCAACTTGAGGCAACGCAAGTGGGTGGAGTATTTGAAGGACTACAACTTTAATCTATCCTACCACCGTAGGAAGGCCAAAGTGGTTGCCAATGTTGTGAGTTGGCATAGGCATGTGATGGCGACCCTAATGGTCAACGAATGAACCATGTTGAAGGATTTGGTGGGTTGCAGGCCCAAAAGGCAAGCTCAGGAAACAATTGGCACCTAGGTGGCCAACCTATCTATCTGCCCCAAGCTAGTAGAGTTCATTGTCGCTTGTCAGTAATTGGATCCTTATGTTCAAGCTGTCTTTGAGAAGTTGGAAGCTGGTGGAGAGCCTCATTTCTCGGTTAGGGCATATGGAGAGCAGAGGTATGATCTATACTTGTATGTGCCCTAGTATGAAGAAGCAAGGTGGAGATTGCTAGATGAAGCTTATCGATCTAGGTACACCATTCACCTAGAGAGTATGAAGATGTACTAGGACCTGAATAGGAACTTGCCTGACATGAAGAGAAATGTTGCTAACCACATGGCAAGGTGTATGACTTGCCAGTTGATCAAGGCAGACCACTAGAGTCCTGAAGGGACTTTGCAGCCTTTGGACATTCCCGTGTGGAAACGAGAACACATCTCCATGAATTTTGTGACTGATTTACTGCGTACTAGGAGGAAGAACGACACGGTGTGGGTGATCATGGATCGGCTAATTAAGTCCGCTCACTTCTTGGCAATCTAAGTGAATTTTTCGATGCATCGACTAGCAAAGTTGTATGTGTCAGAGATTGTCCAGTTGCATGGTTTTCTTATGTCCATTTTGTCTGATAGAGACACAAGGTTTACCTTAAGGTTCTGGAGAACTTTGTAGGAAGCTTTCGGCACGATACTCAACTACAACATAACATTCCATCCTCAGTCGGACGGTCAATCAGAGAGGACCATTCAGACGCTAGAGGATATGTTCAAAGCATGTGCCCTGGATCTGTAAGAAAGTTGGGAAGACCACCTATCATTGATCGAGTTTGCCTACAACAACAACTACCACTCGAGCATTGGGATGGCATCATACGAAGTATTATATGGTAGGCCATGCAAATCCTTCGTTTGCTGTAGTAAAGTGGGTTCATCAGTTGCTTAGTCTTGAGATTGTGTAGCTATATGCAGACAAGGTGGATCTAATCCACAGCAGGTTGGTGGCTACACAGAGTCGGTAGAAGAGCTAGCAACAAATTTTTATTTTATTATTTGTTTTATTATTATATGGCATCATACAGGTTGATACCAACTGTAACGACCCCCAAGTCGCTACCACTAAACTTAGCAACAAATTTTTATTTTATTATTTTTTTTATCTTTATTATTAACCAACAATTACACTAATGATGCAACTAAGGCTGAGTACTCTCCATTGGGGGAGGCGAGGATGTGATCCGTTGGCTTCCTAGCAACGAGGGTTTCTCTATCGAATCTGCCTGGAACGTGCTTCGTGACATCGGCCCTGATATCCCCTGGATCGAACTTGTTTGGCAGTGCGGTGCGGTTCCGAGGTATGCTTTTTGTGCTTGGCGTGCTCTGTCCAATGGGTTGCCCACCCACGATCTGCTCATGCGTAGGGGCATGGTGATTGTGTCCCGCTGCGTGCTTTGTAAGCAGGAGATGGAGATTGTGGATCATCTCTTTTGGCACTGTGTCTATTACCCCCAGGTGTGGCACCTTCTTCTGCTAGAGCTGGGTTGTTTGCAGGAGGCCACTTTCCGGGATGCTGTTACCTGTTACTGGACCAACCTACGGGGTCACAGTACTCCGAGCCAGGCGCTTCAAAGGACTTCGGTCATTTTTAGTGCGGTGGTGGCTAGGCTGTGGTATGAACGAAACAAGTGCATGTTCGAAGATTCGTATGCGCCAGTGGAGATCTCATGCTTCTGTAGATTATTGACCACGTATCTGATGGGGACCCTATAGCAACCTATGTTGAGGAAGTCCTCTCGCTGGCTGTGCAGTTGGCTTGGCTGGCTGGACTGCGATCTAGGCTTGCAGTAAGCCCTGAAATTTTGTGGGCTTCGTTTCAACTTTCGTGGGATTGGGCTTGTAAATTTTTTTTTTTTGCCAGAAGCAAGGAGGGATTCCCTCGAAATATATAGAAAGAGAAAAAAATGTACAAAGGTGGCAACGCCCAAAGGCCCAAAACATAGGCCCATGTCAAAAGGCCCAAGATGGCCCGAAACACAGAATGTGCAAAGAAAATGGTCACGCCATCCCAAAAGAGAACCCCACAGGGCACAAACACGAGCCTAAGCCCACTGAAAGAAAACCTGAGCTAGAGTTACCGCCAGCCCAAACGAAAGAAAAGCCAAAAACCCGAAGTAAAGATGCAAACAGGGCGGGCTATCATCCCTACGTCCGTGAAACAGTGGCATGCATCGAGGAAAAAAAAAGTCAGTCCTAGCTGGAGACATTCCTACAGAGGCAAGCAACGCGAATCGAGGCATAGCCCTCTTCAAAGGAGCGCTTGTTTCTTTCCATCCACAGACTAGCCACTACTTTAGTGAATATCGTAGAGGTACAACGCTTCCCTTTCCTCTGTAAGCGACTGAAGGAATTTACGGTTCCAGCAGAGTGTGAGCGTGGGTGTGCTTCAAGTTGGGCAGAAGAGCGGTCCAAGTTAGTGAGGAGTACTCGTAATTCCAAAAGAGGTGATCAAACGATTCTTCATCCTTCCAGCAGAGAATACAGTGGGAGACGACAGCAATTCCCCACCTACGGAGCGCGTCGTGTGTGGGGAGCCCATTGGAAAGGGCACGCCAGGCGCAAAAGGCATAGCATGGTAACCCACTAGGCTGCAAGATTAGAGAAGTCCAGGGAATATCTGGCCCCCTCTCACGCAGGGCGTTCCAGGCCGATCAGATGGTGAACCCATTAGGGCTAGGCAACCACTGAATAATGCCTTCCCCTCCCTTAATCTCAGTGGCCAGGATGGCTGGCCACAGCTCCCTCCTGTCAAGGGTTGTCATCGTCGGAAAACTCCAAGTTCCATCACGGATGAAAGTGCCGACCAAGCAGTGACGGTCATAAGCCAGATCGCGACGAAGGCGTTCTCCTACACGATCCCAGATGGAGCGCCGATTCAACCAGGGATCAAGGAAGAAGAAAAAATGGCGACCGTTGCCAATGAAGTAGCTGAGCATAGCCCGGGCCAGAGGACGGACTCAGAGGATGCTACGCCAAGCCCAGGAACAGCTCTGAGGTGGGCGCGAGAACCAGATGGAGCCGCCTTTGAGGTATTTTCGTCGCATCCATTTAATCCAGAGCGCAGAGTCATTTGTTTCTACTTCCCAAAGGAGTCTGATCATGCCAGCCAGATTCGAGTCCAATAGCCGCCGAATTCCGAGTCCACCCTCAGCACACAGACGGCAAACATTTCGCTAGGAGACTAAGATACACTTCCCCATAGAGGAGCCGAACCAGAAAAATTGCATAAGTAGATGGTCCACATCCTTGATAACGCTAGCAGGGAGGAGGAAACTGGTAGTGCAGTAGACATGCATCGCCGAAAGCATAGACTTGATGAGCTCAACACGGCCAACGGAAGACAGCAATTTCGCCTTCCAAGACTGAAGGCGCAGCTTTATCGCTTGCAGAAGTGGTTTGCAAGCAGTGGCGGACAGCAGTTTGGAGATCAAAGGCAGTCCGAGATATTTAATTGGTAGCGTCCCAATGTGCAGATCCAAATGGGAAGCAATCCAGCGAGAGTGCGGAGTGAGCCCACCGAAGAAGATCGTGCTTTTCTGGTGGTTGATCGAGAGGCCAGACGCACTGGTGAAACGCTCAATGATACGCTTGAGTTGTCGAGCATTGTGTTTGTCAGCTTGGAGGAAGATCATCAGATCATCAGCAAAATAGATGTGTGAGACAGAGAAATCGCCACATCTCAGTGGGTGTATCAGGCCGTCCCGCTCTGCCTGGAGGAGCATCGCAGTAAGAGCTTGCATCGCAAGTGTGAAGAGGTATGGTGAGAGCGGGTCACCCTGGCGAACGCCATTGGAGGAAGGGAAGGTGGTAGAGATGTCACCATTAAGGAGGAGGGAAAAACTGGTGCTCATGCATTCAGCCATCCAACCAACCCAACGATTATCAAAACCCATTGCAGTCATCACATTGCAAATGAATCGCCTGTTTAAGGTGTCAAAAGCTTTCCGGATGTCCAACTTGATACACATTCTTCCTCTACCCTGGGAGGAGTGAAGATTGTGGCAGAGCTCGTGGGCGAGAAGGATGGATTCATCAATACGACGCCCGCGAATGAATGCTGTTTGGTTAGCGTCAATAAGCTTGGGGAGCAGAGGCTTAAGACGGTTGGCCAGCAGCTTAGCACAAATCCTATAAGCAACATTACAAAGGGCAATAGGGCGGTAGTCCTCCATGGATGAAGGAATAGCCTTCTTTGGAATGAGACAGAGCAGAGTGTGGTTGAGCTTCGGAAGCAACTTTCTTGAGCGGAGGAAGTTGTTGATGGCTGCCAAGAAATCACCAGCAATAATCGACCAGGCCTCCCAAAAGAAGTCACCGTTGAACCCATCATAACAAGGTGCACGATTCGGGCTAAGGTGACGGATAACCAGCTTAAGCTCCTCCATCGTGGCTAAACCACAAAGGGCACAGTTTTCGGAGGGGGATAAAACGGCTTGCATGAAGTTTAAAGGGACCTCTCCAGAGCCTTCATTCGTATTGAAAAGCAGCAGAAACCTCTGTCGGAAGCAAGAAGTGATTTGCGATTGTTCCGATATATGAGTACCGTTATCATCCAGAGATAGGATAGAGTTGTGAGCACGCCTGGCACAGACCGTGGCATGGAAAAATTTGGTATTTGAGTCCCCTTGCTTAAGCCATCGAATACGGGATTGCTGTCTCACCATCGACTCCTCATGCATATGTAACATCAACAATTGCGCTCTGTAGTTCCGTTCAGCTTGGAGAAGAGCAGAACTCAGCGGGTCAGAGAGAAGTGCCTCCTGGATATTAGTCAGGGAGGTGGTACACTGCAGAATGCGGTGGGATGGTTTTCCAAAGGTGGTAGAGGTCCAGCGGATGAGCCTCCCCCTCAAGTTGTCCAATTTCCAAAGAAAACGGAACATGGGGTTGCCCGGAATAGCACAAAACCAGTTGTCCTGGACAAAGCTCAGGAAGGCAGGGTGCTGAGCCCAGTGGGAGTAAAATTTGAAGTGCCGCTTGAAGGGCCTGTCCCCGCTCTGAAGATTAATCAGAATGGGGCAATGGTCACTAATGAGGCGCGGTCCAGTGTGGGCATTGCAGTTAGGGAAGAGGTTCTAGTTGCTAGAGGAGATCAAAGCTCTGTCTAAGCGAGAACAGATAGGGAGGAGAGTGTTCATGTTGGACCAAGTGTATTCCGCTCCAGAAATGGGAAGTTCCATCAGTGAAGCGTTGTCAATGAAGTGGTTAAACTCGCGCATAGCTGAGTGGGGAAAGGAGGTAGATCCAGTCTTCTCAGTGGGAGTCTGAATGCAATTGAAATCTCCCACAAGGAGCCAAGGCTCATCCGTGTTGAGAGCCAGAAGATCCCCCAGAGGACCCTTCGGGAGGCAGAGTCGTTTGCGCCATAGATAACAGACAAAAAAACTTTGTCTGGGGGGGAAGTCCACCGTGAAGGGAACATACTATTATGTGGTCATGCCATTCGGGCTCAAGAATGCCGGTGCCACATATCAAATGGTAATGATGGCCATATTCCATGACATGATGCTCGATTGTATGGAGGTGTATGTCGATGATATCCTGGTCAGTTTAGGATGAGGGAAGGACATTTCGAGGCATTAAGAAAAGTACTAAGAAGAGCAAGGCAATACCAACTAAAGATGAACCCAAAGAAGTGCGTATTTGGAGTTACTACCGGCAAACTACTAGGCTTCATCATCAGCAATAGAGGAATCAAAATAGACCTGCAAAAAGCCAAGGCAATCACACAAATGCCTCCCCCATGAAATATCAAGGAGCTTAGAGGACTCATTGGGCGTTTACAATTCATCCAAAGATTCATCTCACAACATGCCGATCGATGCAAGCCCTTCTATGAGTTGATAAAAGGGGGTAGAGAATTCATCTAGGATAAAAATTGTCAGAACTCTTTCGATGAGCTCAAGGCTTATCTCATGAACCCTCTCGTCTTGTCAGCACCCATGTAAGGGAGGCCTTTGCTGTTATATGTTGTAGTTACTTCATCCTCCATTAGAGTGGTGCTTGCTCAACACGACAAAAGTGGAAAGAAAGAGACGGGCATCATCTATTATCTAAGTAGAACATTTTTGGGATGCAAAGAGAAATATACGGCTATCGAAAAACATTGCTTAGTACTAGTATGGACATCTCAGAAATTAAGGCACTACTTCCTGGCTCATAAGGTCAGTTACATCGCAAAAATGGACCTAATCAAATACATGTTCGAGAAACCAACTCTCTCTGAAAGGTTGGTAAGATGGCAGATCCTTCTCATTGAGTTTGACCTCCAATATGTGCCACAAAAAGTAGTCAAGAGGCAAGCCATAGCAGATCATCCGGTGGAGCTACCCAAAGAAGACTACTGGCTCATGCAAATAGATTTTCCAGATGAGGATGTATTGGCAATACAAGCTGTGGAGCTACCCAACCACAATAGACCCTATACTTCAACGGAGTACTAAATAGGCAAGGGGCCGGTATTGGCGTAGCACTCCTCAACCCTAAAAGAGTTCTCATCCCCCAAGCCGTCCAATTAAACTTCGTTGTTAGCACTAATAATGTTGCAGAACCGCTGATGAGGTACAGGATCGGCGATGGCAGGAACACGTTTTTCTTCCTAGATCCTTGGCTTGCAAGCCCGCCTTGGACCATCCCTACCATGAATGCTCAGCGTCTCAGGATGGAACTGGACTGCGAGCACTCGTCCCCAGTCAGCAATTTCATTACCAACGGCTGCTGGAATCTTCCAAGACCCACCACGATGGACATGCACGACCTCTGGCCCACGATTCTCTCAACACCGATTAAGGGAGGATCAGATGAGATCACCTGGGAGCCTACCGGAGGACAGTTCACCTACAAAACTGCTTGGGAAGCCATTAGACCCCGAGCAGAGGTCTGTCGTTGGACTAAGCTTATCTGGAATCATAGTGCCATCCCCCGTCATGCCCTCTGCGCCTGGAGGGCAATCCGCCGCGGGCTTCCCACTCACGATGCACTCAAACGGCGGGGTATCATACTGGTCTCACGTTGCATTCTCTGTGAGAACGTGGAGGAATCTCTTAATCAGCTTCTCTGGCTGTGCCCTTTCACTGCTCGTGTTTGGGATCTTGTCGGACTACGGGTGGAAGCATCTGCGACCTTCACTGACTTGATCAATCACCGGTGCATGCTTCTAAAGGGGGAAAATCGCGCTTGCATGTCCAAGGTTATCACTAGGCTGATTGCTCGCATCTGGGAAGAGCGAAACAAGCGTACACACGAGGAGGATTATTGCCCACGTTCTGTGGAGGAAGTGGTTCATGTCTTGCTTCCCACTGGTCTTCAATGATGCATGGCACTATGTCTCTCATGCTATTCACTCGACTTCAGTTCTGCTGGCGGAGGGCCTTCTGTTGATCTGTTGTTTTGTTGCACCTGTGGACCCTTTGTACATGGGATGGGTCGATGTCCCTGTTCTTTTTTGTAGCCTTTCGGGCAAGGCCTGCCAACGTTTTTAGCTTTGAGCTATTTTGGCCCACGAATAGTTATCTGTTTTTCAGCTTTGGGTTGTTGTTTGACCCACGATCAGTCTTGGAGGGTTGGGTTGTGAACCCTTGAGCCTTTCTGGCTTGGGTGGGTTCTCTTCCCCACCCTTTTCCTCTTGTACATATTTTTACCTTTATATATTTTGAGGGCTTCCCTCCTTTGCTTTGGCAAAAAAAAAAAATGTTGTAGAATACGAGGCCTTGATCCTCGGACTACGCTTAGCCTTGGAGCTAGGGGCAAAGAAGTTAAAGCTCATCAGAGACTCCCAGCTGATCCTCAGACAAATTCTGAACAAATATAGAAACATTAATCTAAGACTGGAGGCATACACAGACATCATCCACTTGTTGCTAATCGATTCCAGCAAGTGGTGTACGTCCACACCTTCCGAAGCCACAACCTTCTTGCGGATGCTCTTACTTCATTGGCTTCCTCAATTGAGTTCCTAATTAATGTTAAGAGCAAACCATCATGGTGCAGCAACAAGGGGCATCCAAAACTATATTCAGAGCAAGACTTTTCCCGAGTATGCAACTTCACAAGATGGAGAAACAATAAGAAGGATGGCTACCAAGTACTTAATGAGAGTTGGGGTTCATTCAAGAGGTCTTTCAGCGAGAGAGAGTTTCGCTGTGTTACCTACAAAGAGGTCGAGGTCATCCTCAGCGAGATGCACGAAGGAATATGTGGTGCATCAATGCCCAATTCATGGCCAAGATGATACTGTGAAGAGGATATTATTGGCTAGCCATAGAAGCTAATTGTGCATAGAAGGTGAAAAGGTACAAGTAATGTCAAGTTCATGCAGACAATAGACATGCACTAGCATCAGAGCTAAACTCATCATAGGTACCATGGCCATTTGCTATGTGGGCATTCGATGTAATTGGCCCCTTTGACATGGAAAAATAGAATACGTTCATACTCACTACTACTGAATACTTCACCAAATGAACAGAAGCAGAAGCATTCACTGAGATCAAAGCTTCGAGCCTATGCAGATTCGTTTAAAAGAATATCCTCTCAAGATTCGAAATCCCAAAGAAACTAGTAGCAGTTAATGGTGCAATCTTCACATCACAAGACTTCCGAAAGCTATGTAAGAAGTTCAAAATTGAGCTACACCATTTGTCACCGAACTACCCCCAAGGTAATGGGCAAGCTGAAGCTACTAACAAAACGTTAATAAGAATCCTTAAGAAAACGGTAGAAGGCGTCAAGGGACCTGATTGGACAGATAAATTAATTAACGCTTTATGGGCCTACTAAACATCCATAAGAACACCTACGGGTCATACCCCATTCGTGCTCACTTATGGTATGGAGACAGTAGTTCCATTTGAAATCATGGTTCCCTTATCAAGAATCCAACTTGATGATGAGATAACTGTTGGAGATAAGAGTTGTGAAGTTTACAGTTGGACCTACTAGATGAGAAGCGATTACAAGCCATCGAGCATGCACACCTCTACCAAGAATGACTTGCAAGGGCTTATAAAAAGAAAGTAATTGAATACAAATTTAACATTGGTGATTGGGTGCTTAAAGAAATTCTGTCACACAATCACGGGAAATCGAGACCAAACTGGGAAGGACCATACCTGGCGATTGAGGCATAACCGGGCAACGCCTATTGTTTGGCCAAAGAAGATGTCACTAGGCTTGAACATCCCTAGAATGCACTACACCTCAAAAGGTACTACCCTTGACACGCACATAGGGCCTATAGATTGTCCGAGCTTGTGAACCAGTTGTTTCCCAAGACTTAGGAACCTTGTCCGTAGCCTCACTTCACAAATACTTTGTGGGAAAAGGAGATAAGGATTGGACATTGGGATGGAGGCAAGCCTTCAAGTGTTCTCCCTCCGATCCATGAACATTGAGTCCACACAAAAAGAGGTAAACATGCTATCCTAGTGTAAACTTTAGTAAGTTGTGATTGTAGGTGTCTAAAGCTAAAACTTAAAAGTCACAGAAAAGAGGAGAGTGCATCCAAAATAAAAGAGGAGAGTGCACACAAAAAAAAACCTAAGTTCTGGGTTTTAGAGTGAGAAGCTCTGACTTCTCTCTAGAACTTGGGTTTTCGTGTTGGTGGGTGCCATTTGAATTTTCGGATTGGCGGGACCTACAGCTGGTTTTAATTTGGGATTAAGCGTGTGTGAGGATGGATTAAGCACGTGGCAGCCTGTCTCATGGCCATGTCACCTAATCCACCTGCTATTGCTCCTGCTAATGCACCGTCAAAGCGTACGCTGGGTGACTTCCTCCCAGCGGGACTTCGATTGGCTTCTGATGTTGCTGACCGCGGCGAATCACGTGATGAAGGGCGTGACTCGAGAGGCTCGTTTAGGGGTCGGGGAGGGCATGGACCTTCACTGGCGGCTCGTCGGAACAGATCACGGTCTAAAGGACATCGACGACAGAACTTTCCTACGCCACCCTTGGTGGCGGAGAAGACTACATCCTGGGCTGAAAGGTGCGGTTCTAAAGTTTCGACTCAAAGGGTACTGAAGTACTTCGAACCAGAGACGAGAGATGGAGTGAAGGTAGCGATCTGCCCGCGTGAGGAAGTCACCATTGCTGTGGCCAACTAGGATCGAGTTCTGATGGGTTACTTCATTGGACTCAAGCCCTATGTTCCGGCGTTGATGAACAATTTCTGTCGAGAATGGAAGGTCAAGGGAGAGCTACAGATTCTGTCCCACAGAAATGGGTTTCTGCTATTCAAATTCTTTGATGAAAAGGGTAAGCAGCGAGCTCTAGAAGAAGGACCTTGGTTTGTTCGGGGAAGCCACTTATCCTTCGCTCCTGGTCCATTGATTCTAAATTTGAAAGAGAGAAGCTGTCCACGATCCTGATCTGGATCAAGTTCCCTGGACTCCCTCTCCAATTTTGGTCTACTTCTCTGATCGGACGTGTGGCTAGCACACTCGGCTTGCCATTATACATGGATGCCACCACGACTTTAGGTCTTCGGGTTGATTATGCTCAGGTGTGTGTGGAGATTGATGTTACCTTCCAGTTCCCCCATGTTATCCATATGGTGGTGGACGGGATAATTGAACAGATAGCTGTGACATACGACTGGAAGCCGGCTCCGTGTCACACCTGGGATTCCTTTGGACATGAGCAGGGTTCGTGCAACCCTGTGCCTCTCTTTGCTACAAGGGAGGAGTCTTCGGGTAGGGACGTGGCTGTGGCGGCACCTGGGGCACGTACACTTCCCCTCCCTCGACTCCGAGACCTCTTACATGGGAAGCTGACCATGCCCCTGATAAGCCGTCATCTGTGAGTCTAGGGGCAACAGAATGCCTGGTTGATCTGGCACCCAGTTCATCATCAGCAACCACTCCTATGGAGCCGCCCATTCGTAAGCAGAAACAAAAGAAGGGCTACAAAGCCACGCCCTTTGCACGTCAGGGCTCAGGGACCTCAAACTCCTCTAACAGGCTCCCTAACTCATTTGCGGTGCTTAACTCCTCTGATGCGGAAATGGAAACTCTCATCGCTAAAGCAAAACAGACCAGGAAGACGATTCACCCTCGTCTGCTGGGTGCCGGAGACCTCTCCAAGGAAACCTCACGGCATGCCAGACCACCTAATGCTGGTTAGCTGGAATGTCCGAGGTTTAAATAAAAGCGGGAAGCTCCCCGCCATTAGAGATTTCGTTTCCCAAGTGCAGGCAAGTATTATTTGCCTACTGGAGCACAAGCTCAACCAGAACATCTCTAGTACTCTGGAGAAATACTGGCCGTCCTTCCTCTCAGCGTCCAACCATGCATGTGCCCCTTCGGGGAGAATTCTGGTTTTATGGCACCCCTGCCGAGTCACTCTCACTCTGGTGAAGGAGACACCACAATTGATGCACTTCGAAGCCCGTATGTATCAGAATAACTTCTTCCTTTCTATTGTTTATGGCGCCAACGATCCTGCAACCAGAAAGCATCTCTGGGAGGAGCTCTGTGATATCAAGACTCTGTCACTGTGGATTGTAGTTGGTGATTTCAACTGCATCCGCTTCCATGAGGAGAAGGTGGGATCTGGAGCTTTTAATGCATCGACTATGCAGGATTTCAATATGTTTGTGAACTCTGCCTCGCTTATGGAACTCTCGTTGTCCGGAGTTGCCTATACATGGAGATATATGAGCACTGCTTGCCCCATTCAATCCAAACTAGATTGAGTTCTTATATCCACAGACTGCTGGTCCCTCTTTCCCAACTGCCATGCTTGGGTGGGTTCGCGGATGGTTAGCGATCACGCTCCAATCATGATAAATCTGAATGCTGATGGGAGGAAGCGCAAGAAGCACTTCAAATTCTACAATCACTGGGCAACCCATCCTGATTTCCTGACCTTCTTACAGCACAACTGGTGCGGCACTATGGCGGGCAACCCCACGTTCAAGTTCCTCAAGCGGCTTGAGGGTCTGAGATTCAGACTCATCACCTGGGCGAAGAGGATATTTGGCAACCCGTCTCTTCGCAATCAGCAATGCACCGCTTCACTGACAACCATCTAGGAGGCGCTTCAATCAGACCCTTTGAGCTCTGTTCTCCATCAAGCTGAATGCAACTACAATTTGCAATTGTTGACCCTCTATGCACAGGAAGAGGGTATTGCCAAGCAGCACCCCCACCTCCGTTGGCTCAGAGAGGGAGACTCCAACACAAAATTTTTCCATGCCATCACAAAAGTTTGTCGTGCTTGTAATACTATTCGCACATTGGAGGTGAATGGTGCCTAGCTTACTAACGAGCATGTAATCGTTCAGCTCTTTCGAAGGCGATTGGTCGACCTGTATAACTCCAATGGGGGTACGGGCCTCCTCCCACTAGATCTCTTCTCTCCTTCTATCACTCATGAGGAGAATAGGATCTTATGCTCCCTTGCCACCATGGATGAGCTTGCCTCGGTTGTCCAGCACATCAATCCTCATCGAGCATCTGGTTTCGATGGGTTCAACGGTGAATTCTATAGGAAGGTGTGGCCGATCATCTCTTCGGACTTGCTAGCCGCCGTGAACAACTTCTTCCGCTCCGGGAGATTCCTCTCTGCTTTGAACCATACTGTTCTCTGCCTGATCCCAAAGACATCTGCTCCTAGGGCCATGGATGATTATCGACCCATTGCTTTGTGCAATGTGGCCTACAGAATCGTTGCAAAATTTCTTGCAGAGCGTCTTAAGACCCTACTTCCCAAGTTGATTGACGTTAACCAAACTGCCTTCATCAATAGACCGAGAATAGGAGACTCCATTCTGTTGGCACACGAGCTGTGCCACAACATCCATTCTGGTCAGGGCACGGGAAGAATGTGCATTAAGCTGGACCTTCGGAAAGCATTCGACACTTTAAACAGGACGTTTGTTTGCAACGCTATGGCTAGCCTGGGATTCGACTGCAGATGGATCACCTGGATGGCTACTTGTATGGATGCTAGATTTACTCTCCTTATCAACGAAGAATACTCTGAAGCCTTCTCCTCGACTAATGGTGTGCGCCAGCGTGACCCTTTATCACCCTATCTCTTCGCGCTTGCCATGCAGGCTTTCTCGGCAATGCTTAATAAGGCGGAGAGTCGTCGCGACATCCATCCTCTCAAATGTGGCGACCTATCCCTTTCACACATCATTTTTGCAGATGATCTTATGATTTTTCTCAAAGCCGACAAGCAGAATGCGCGCAACCTCAAACGGATTGTTGAACAGTTTGAATTTGCTTCTGGGCTGACGATTAACCACCAGAAAAGCTCTGTTTTCTTAGGTGGTGTTGTCCCACACTCGCGTTGGGTTGCCTCACACTTGGGGCTGGTGGTGGGTGAGCTTTCGATCTTGTACGTTGGGCTCCCTCTACTGTCAAAGCGGCCGTCGGTGGAAACTTGCAAGCCTCTAATTCAGGCTATTACGTGGCGACTTCAAGCCTGGAAAGCCAAGTTGTTATCCTACGCTGGCAGGCTGGAGCTCATCGAATCGGTGCTTGCTGCAATGCACATTCACTGGACTGCAAGTTTCTTGTTGCCGACGTGTGTGCTCAAGGAGATCGAGAAGCTGATGATGCGCTTTCTTTGGTTTGGGAACGCTAATGGCAACTGCATTTTTGTTTCCTCGAAGAACATCTGTAGACCCAAGCCGGAAGGAGGTCTGGGAATCAGGCGCGTCCTTGATTCTAACTATGCGAGCATGATCAAGTTGCTTTGGGAGATCGAGACGAACTCATCTGCGCTCTGGATGAAGTGGATGCGACAGAAATACATCAAAGGAGGCTCCATCTAGTGTGCGAAGCCTCCACAAAGCTGCTCGTGGGCTTGGAGGAGCATTCTGTGGGTTCGTTCTCATGTGCATGTTATGCTCAATTATGACGTGGGGGATGGCAGAAAGCTCTCTTTCTTCTTTGACCCATGGCTCAATCACGGCACAATCTGGGACAGAGGGGGTGCCAATCTGCGCCGGGATTTGGCCTGCGACACTAGCTGCAAGGTTAGTCAATTTATCAGGGATGGAACTTGGGCTCTCCCGAGGATGACCATGATGGAGATGCATGACATCTAGCCTAATATCATGGCGACGGCGATTGGTGGCAATGAGGACGTCGTTCGGTGGACGCCTCATCTAGACGGCTTTTCCCTTAAATCCACCTGGAATGCTCTCCGGGATGAGGATCCTGTTCTCCCCTGGATGGCGTTGATTTGGCAGAGGAGGTCGGTGCTGAGGCATGCCTTCTGCAGTTGGCACGCTCTGTCCCGCGGGCTGCCTACCCATGACGCGTTATGCGGCGTGGTATTCAGATTGTGTCCCGCTGTGTGCTGTGTATGAGAGAGATGGAAACGTTGGATCATTTGTTCAGGACGTGTGACTACTCCATCCAGGTGTGGTCTTCTCTTCTGCTTGAAGTAGGTTGCTTGCAGGTTAACTCTCTTGTGGAGGCGGTGACTTTCTACTTTACAGAGCTCAGAGATTGTTCCGCACCCCCAGAGATCCTTTGGACTAAGTCGAAGACATTCACTAGTGTTATCTCGTGCCTGTGGACTGAAAGGAACAAATGGAGTTTCGACCCAGATTACGTGCCTATTGACGCTGCATGGTTCTGTAGAACCTTGTGCCTGTAGCTACTCATCTGCTCCGCTTCATATGGTGATATGTCGCTTTACGGTAGGGCTGCTGTTGACACATTGTTGGGCCTGGTGGCCTAGTGGGAGTGCCGGTTTTTGTTTCGCTCAGGTTCTGTGCGCGGGCCTTCTGGGCTTGGGTCAGTATGAGGGCTGGGCTTTTGGTAGGAATGAGCACGTCTCTTTTCTGTTGTAAATGAGATTAGCCCATTAGGGGGCCATGGGCCTTTGTACTTTTTGGTGTGGGATTATTTGCCCACCCTCTTCTTGTACAGTTTCTTTCCTTTATATATATTTTGAGGGCTGCCCTCCTTACTTTTGACAAAAAAATAAATAAAAGAAGTGATTTGGTCCATCAATAATAAATATCCATTGATCGAATACTTAAAACAGGGGTGAGACCACTGACACTTGACAAGTGTGCTATCATAGCATAAACCTCAGTGAGTAGTGATGGGTTCGAAAGACCAAAAAAAGAAGAAGAAGAAAAAGAAAGGAGGGCAACGAAGAAGCTACCCATTGACCAAAAGCAGAGAAGAGAAAAGACGATAGCAAAGAAACTGTCCAAAGAAAATAAATGAAAAGACGGTAGTAAAGAAGTTGTCTAGAGTCAAAACAAAAAAATGGGGAATAAAAAAGCACAATAAGGTCTGACCTTGACCCGAAGGAGGGTTTAGAACTCCAAGTCAATGCAAAGTCTCAGCATAGGACATCACCTTCTTTCTTCCCACACCCTGCACTACACACTCAGAGGCGAGGGGCAGGAACCCAAGGCTAGGGATAGTTAGTGCTGAGGCTAGCTAGAAGCATCTGCTGCCCTTAGAAGTACTCAAGGGATTTAATTATCAGGGTTTCCGCCTAACTTAGATTTTTCTTCCTAGCTTTATGAAGGATTTCATTGCTATCTTCCAACGAAAATTTTAAAAAAGAAAGAAAAGAAAATCCTAAAAATCCAAAAAAAAGGAAAATAAAAAAACAGAAATTCCAAAAAAAATGGGAAATCTCAAAAAAATAAAAAAACAAAAAAAAATAGAAAATCCCCCAAAAAAAAAGATAAGGTAAAATCCACCCAACCAACACCATCTCATGAAATTGATAACAAGTCAAGGCCTATGATGCAAAAATTTAAAACATCCTGTTGACCTTTCCTATTCAGGGTGGTCGCTTGGTATTCGCTTACGAGGCAAATCTGGGATCTCGAGAAGAGATAGCTCCTCGTCAGGCATACCATTTCTCATTAGACAATAAAGTGGAGGCCATGACTTGTTATCCTCCACCTAAATTTCATTTTATGATTGTTGCTTCGTTTAGGGTTTTTCTAAATATTTACATTTTCAAGAACTAGGGGCAAGAAGCACACTAGAAAGACTAACAAGTTTGTTGAGAATGTGTAGGATAGTATTGACTGATAGGTGTTACACGCCAAAAAGCAGGCGTCCTACATAAAACGCCCATAAGTAGTCGTTCAACCTCTTTGGATGCTATACGCCCAATTTCAACTATTCTATGTAGATTGCCCGAAAACATGCGTTCAACACTTCTAGACAATAATTACAAAAATTGAGGTGTTAAATGACCCAACTAAGGCATTTTACGTTTTATTAGTAACTTAAACATGCAAATCCTTGTTAAACAGCTCTGGATTAACGTCAAGCTCACTGGGGAGTATTCCTTCATCTATCACAATCGAATACACATACAAAGGCTAGGAAATAAAAGCTGAGATTTTGTATTGAATATAAGGAGGAATTACTACAATTATGGAGAGTCAAAAAGACAACAAAAATAAAAAAAAATACATAATAAAAAACTGAGGCTATTACAATGCTAATTGATCAATCTCTTTCTCTTTTTACACAACACCCTGGACTCCTCCACCCATTCCTTTGGCTTTGGTAGTAGCTTGGAATACCAGGCCCAATGCTCATCCTCCTGGAGCAGTGAACAGGTCAAAGGTGTAAAATGGGACTCGTTAGAGTCGTCATGGCGATTTAAGATGGTCCACAACGTCTGAATATACACCATCATTGTATCAATTGGTGAACCTCGTTCTCGAACCCAGATGCAGGGGACGCGGCTTAACAGAGGTGGCACTCCCTTTTTGTGCATCTCAGAGCAATGGTGTGAATTGTATACCACAAAGTGGGTGGGCCCGATCAATTCAAGCTCCACTAGATGACCCTCTGATTGATGCTTACGACCGTAAGGTGAGTCTGGGGTGTAGAGATCGATAAGAGCAGATGATAGTAAGCAGACCCTTTCTTCTATGAAGTTCGTCCTTGGAGGATCCACCTTTGGGAAATGGGTCCGAAGCCACTCTGAAAGAAGAAAAGGGGAGCCCATGAAGTCATCACCAGTAGCCACGCTAGTCAACCCAATATATGTGGCCACAAGGGTGGCCATTGAAGGAGAAAGCCACAAATGCTCCGTTAGCCCCACAAGAAGCCATATGTGATAAGCGTCTAAAGTAAAATCATTAGAGGCAAACAGGGTCAGATCCCCAATCAACAGATGCATGCATACCCGAAGTTGGTCCTCAGAAGCGGAATCTTGAACCCGGAGAAAAAAGAGTTCAGTCAAGTTGAGTCGACGACACTTGAGTACGATATAAGTGGGTGGAGCCACGAAGACACGGGTAAGGAGCTTCTCCATGTCAGCCATGCCATATGGTAATGGGAAATCAGCAACCAATCGAGCTCCACCAAATCGAGCACACCTAGCAGTCCAGCAACCTCCTCTACCAAGATTGTCATCTCGCAACCCCCAAGGGAGTGTGAGTTTGTGGGTGCCAGAATGCGCACAAGGCATGAATCAAAGGCCAGTCTAGAATAGTGTCCAATAGGTTCAGGAGCTTGCCAAAACATGAACACGTAAGGAACTGTCGTCTATCTTGCGCTCAGAGTAAAAATTCCTTCATCCACAGGGAGCCATAAGGGAAGTCACTAATGAAGCAAGGCATCTTGGTAAAATTAAAAATTCCCTTCAAACTCAAGGCACGCTGCTGTGTATGATCCCTAAAAAAGCCATCCCCGCAACTCTGGAGGACTATAGACCAATTTTTTTTTTGCCAAGAGTAAGGAGGGAGACCCTCAAATATATAAAAAGGAAAATATGTATAAGACAAGCTGGGCTCCAAGAAACCCAATCCCACGCCAAAGAAAAACAAAGGCCCATGGCCCCCCAATGGGCTAAGCCCAAAAACAGAAGCTAAAACAGGGCAAGCCTAAAACAAAAACCAGCCGATCAAGACAGAAACTAAGCAAACAACCCAAGAATTAATTCCATCACCTCCGCCACTGATCGTGGGTGATAGTCCACCTCGTGGGTACGCTTGTTCCGCTCCTCCCAAATTCGAGCAATCAGTCCAGTGAGGACCCTGGACACATGAGTACGGTTCTCCCCCTTGGGAAGCAGGCACCAGTAGTTGATCGCAACAGTGAAAGAGGTCACTGATGCATCAGCCCAGAGTCCGGCAAGGTCCCAGACACGGGCGGTGAATGGGTAGAGCTAGAGAAGATGATCAAGAGTTTCCTCAGCGGTTTGGTAGAGGATGCATCGTGAAACCAGCATGATCCCCCTGCATTTGAGAGCATCGTGGGTGGGGAGGCCGTGGCGGATTGCCCTCCAGGCACAAAGAGCATGACGAGGAATTGCACTAGAATCCCAGATAAGCACGGTCCAACGATAAACCTCCGCTCGAGGTCTAATGGCATCCCATACAGACTTGTAGGTGAACCGGTCCCCGATAGGCTCCCAGCTGATCACATCAGTTCCTCCCACAATAGGCGTTGTATGTATCGAGGGCCAGAGGTCGTGCATGTCCATCGTGGTGGGTCTCGAGAGGCTCCAGCAGCCACCAGTGATGAACCTGCTAACTGGAGAAGAGTGCTAGCAGCTCTTCTCCAGTTCCACCCGAATACGCTAAGCGATCTGGGTTGGAATGGTCCGAGGTGGGCAGGCAAGCCAAGGATCTAGGAAGAAATACGTATTCCTGCCATCACCGATCGTATACCTCATCAACGGTTGTGCAATGTCCCGCAACCTGAGGATGCACCTCCACAGACCAATTGCTTTGTGCAATGTGGCCTATCGAATATGTGCAAAACTCCTAGCAAATCGCCTGAAGCCACTTCTCCCCAAACTGATCAGTGCCAACCAGACGACTTTCATTCGAGGTAGAAGAATTGGAGACTCGCTCCTTCTCGTCCATGAGCTTTGTCATAATCTCCAGAGGTCGTGCATGTCCTTTCCCTCCTCCCGCGGGGTGCGCCAGGGTGACCCGCTCTCTCCATACCTGTTCGCGCTTGCAATGCAAGGCCTCACGGCGAATCTTTGTCACGCAGAAAACTGTAATGACATTCAACCCATGAAGTGTAGCACCCTCTCAGTGTCTCATATTATTTTTGCCGATGATCTGATGGTTTTCCTCAAGGCTGATAAGCACAACATGCGCAACCTCAAACGGATCCTGGATGACTTCTCGTCCTCCTCTGGACTTGTGATCAATGCTTAGAAGAGTTCCATCTTCTTTGGGGGGGGGGGGGGGGGGGGGGGGG
>JAMKQA010002654.1:0-24316 GCA_024699735.1 Posidonia australis
CCCCAAAAAAAGAGGCAAAAACATATTTGCCTTTTATCGTATGGTTCTAATTGTGTTCGTTCATGGGAGATAAATTTGGAAGAAAATATAATATTAATTGATGACGCTAGAAGTGAGAAAATAATTGTGAAGGATTTTGTGTCAAGGAAAATCTAGATTCTTTCAATCAACTATGCATACCTAATGGCAGCACTTTAAATGCACCATGCACGTGATTGAACAAAGGAATAATATGGAAAACGTGCTTTATATTTTTATCATTCATGAAGTAATTTCTTCATTTTGTGATTCGGCTATTCAGTAGAAATTACATAAGTACATAGTTGTATTTAATTTCAATTGTCAGGGATAAAAATGGATGAGAAAAAATTTAATCACTTGTCAACTTTTTACCAGAAAGGTATGGAATAATGTAGATATCCATGTCATGTAGATGACCATGTTTTGGGGTAATCAAGTTTTTCCAGAATCTTCTTTCACCAAGGTGAACAACCAAACATCGACCGATAAATTCGAAATCAACGATAACAGTCTACATCCACCACAATTCAGAAAAGTCTAGGAACGTCCACACAGAAAACAATAATCTCAAATATAACACGGGAATCGAACTTTTTTTATTATTTTTATTTTTGGGGGAATCGAACTTGGGGATTCATGTTATCCTTTCCGCGTCCATCCTTACCTGACGAAAGAATCCAGCAACCGGGCGGTAAGAGAACCGAATACAGCGTAGCAGTAGTGTAGTGGTGTGTACAGTGTACTGTGTACATGTAGTGTATGTATAAAAACCGCTATTTTCGTTTCTTACCCCCCTTCCAATCGCTACTCCAACCCCCCAAAGAGGGCAAACGGAAGCGGCGCTTGGTCGCGCCAAAAGATGGGAGGAATCGAGGAGTTGAGGGCCAAAGCCATGGCTTCCATGGGCGCCTCCTCTTCCTCTACTCCCCTGAAACCTAACCCCAACCCGCCGCCCGCTTCCCAATCTCCCCAGAGCAAGGAAGACGGGGAGATCTCCTCCTCCTCCCCCTCGGACGGGATGGCGAAGGTCTGTGTCTGTGTGTGTCTCTCTCTCTCTGCCCCAACCCTCTTCTCTTCTATCGCTGGCATTCTTCGTCTGAGCTTTGTCAGGTTGCTAAATTGTTCGTGTTTTTCGCCGAATCCAGCCTGTTTTCTTTCCTAGTGCAGGCGTGGATCTTGTTCGAATCGTTGTTGTTAGATTTTTATTTTCCTTCTTCTAGTGCAGGAATTCTTTCTGCTTACGTTTTGTTGTGAATTTCCGGGTTTTAGGATGGTACAAGACACAGGAGAGTTTCATGCTTTACTATGAATAACGTGCACTGTAGTTTTTGGCTCTTTCTTTTTTAAATATACATGTCATTAGATTTTCGAGTGGGAATTTTATTTTTTCGTTCAATTATTAGGTATACGTACGCTCCTTGTTTCCGTCGTGGCTGTAGTTTTCGTAGTAGACCTTAGTAGGTATATATGATGGAAGTAGATTCACGAAAGTTTCGTTCCGGTCTGAGATATTGTTCATAGGATTTTAGGTGGTGTTTTTTGATGGTACTAGCTTGGGGATTCCTGGACTGGATTTCAAAAGACGTGCAGGATAATTTTAGGTTTTCTTCTTGTTTGCGTTTTGCCAAATCAAGATGATTCTTGTTTTTGATTTGAGTATCTTCAAGCCTCTGTTGTTAGGTTTTTAATTGTGAATTTTCTTTTTTGTACTTCTATTCTCTAACCTCAGTATGTTTCTTGTTTGCATCACTGTTGTAAATTGCTTGATTTTAAGCAGTTGATTCCATATCTTACCTCAGTACTTAGCTTGAAGAACAATGTCACAATAGTTTTAGGTTCTTTGCCATTTTGAAGTAGTTTCGATCTCATACTTCAGAGCAATTCTTTCGTACATCTCAGTGCTGAATTGTCAGATATCATTCAGTGGATTCTGTAGTAACTTGGCTAGTATTAGATATACCATATACAACAGTTCCCTTGCCCATTCCTTCTCAGTTCTGTTCATCTGCTTTATTAAGTGTATTATCAACTATGTTACCTGGATACTTCAAAAAGATGCTGTATCACACCGCATACTTCTACTACCAATATAAAAACCATACCACATAATTCAAAATGTTGCATCCTAGCTATATATGTGTAACATTGATTATCAGTGGTTTGCTTGATTTCTTGTTAGGAACAGTTAATCTTGAGGATTGTTGAAAGCATGACATACAATGAATTCATCATAGCTGAATACTACTTGGTTTTGTTTTGCATGATATTGCTTACTAGCAATTATGATTTTGTTTTGGTTCAGGACATTCTTGCATGTCATGTTTCTCCTCCAGCCAACAGCATGCTGATTGAGCATTCTCCCATCAGCTTGACAAACAAACAGCATGAAAATCCAAAAAGGGGTAGGATTTATCAAGTCAAAAAGTCACTAGATGAGTGCAGTTAGAGTTCATTTTATTCTGTTCTACTAGAGTTGCATCTTGCTAATAGAAGAAGGAATACTTAGAACCATTATATTCTTCAATTGATGCTTATAACCGTCTATATCAAATCAGTTCCCAATCATCTGGTTCTTCACATTATGTACTCGAGTTTCAAGATCATTTAGGCACAATGCGAACTGAGGCAAGCATATTTCTTTGGTACCTAGGCCTTGCCTTGGTTCAAGGTAAAATGTATAGTGTCTTATATCTTTAACATATATAAAGTTCTACTGCTAAAATAAAGTAAAAAAATAAATAATATTCCATAACAAAGAAATTACTGACCCCCTTTTCATACAACAACTACCCAACGGTAACTGCTGTTAGTCTGTTACACAGTTGTAAGATACCAAATAATCAATACAATGCATGGATAGGCAAATATAGGCATCTACAAGTAACAAATAATCAAATGAAACAAATAACTGTTTAGAAAAAGGAAATCCAAGTTGTAGGACATGTTTGAAGTTCGCAGTATTCGTAATACGATATCAAAATAAAAAATTAAACTTCATTAAAATATTCCACTGAATAAATTGGTGAGGTGCAATCTCAGTCAATATCATTGAGTTACATTCAATACTTTTATCATCTCTAGAATGTGCATGTTTTATGATTATTATATAGATATTCATGCCTCTTGCCTAAATATTTAAAAATTCGTATGTGCATGCCTATACCTCAAATCCATTCCATGCCTTTACTTCTGATCTTGTATGTGTGTTTTCTTGCCCTGATCGGTGCATCTCCTGGCTTAACTATACAACATTGCTTCCCCAAAGAGACTGTTGTGCAGTGGAACTAGAACACTTTCTTTCAACCCTATGAACATCTTTGGATGAACTTTATTTCTCGTATCTATTTATTTTTCAATTTTGGATTATCATGCTTCATAGTGTATACATGTTTTTAAAGTTTCACAATAATCTAATTATTATAACATAACCCCTTGATCTTAGGGCACTGAGTTAGTAAAAATTAAATTGTTGAAGTTAAATGTTTTAGTAAGCACTAGAAAACTCTAAACTATGGTTAGGAGGTGTCATAATCAAAATTTTAATTTTAATAAAAAGAAGTTCGGCATGGGGTTGCTGCAGCCCATGTTGCTGTAGCATCACTAGAGCTCCATTTTATGTTCCTTGAGTTTTTGATCATAATGCGAATCAGGCTTCACATTTAGAGATTGTTTGAAAATTTGGAATGCTGAGATGTTATCAATTAAAACCAGTTCCTCTTTGTTTGACCTTAAATTGATTTCTTAAAATAAACTTTAACAGTGACCATGGTAATACGTATCCAGATAATCAAATGTAGCTATAATTGTAAAAGTAAAACCAAACAACAATTTTACACGATGCAGTGCTTCTTAGGGCTAATACATATACAAAATACCCCTGTACATTAATGAAGGCATTATATAGCAGGCAAATTGAAAACCACAAGGAATGATTGTGGAGTAGCATCCATAGGATTATCAAATCCAAAATTCACAACTTCACATAACGAGAGTTAGATTCTTGTCTTTTCAATTGGATAGTTTGCTCTCTTCCTCATCTTCTATCTGTAAAACCTTTATCTCCTTATGAGTCTCGTGCTTCAATAATTGTCAGGAAGTATTCTTGGTCCCAATCCATTGTCAAAACTGGTCACTGCACAAAGCAAGATGCCTGCCAAAAAAGACTACAACATGCAAATGAAGCAAATTCCTTTTAAACCACGCACTCTCACATGGCATGCAACTTCTAGTTCAGATGACAATCTTGTTATAAGATTTTCAGATGATGACTCTGAAGGTGAACCTGATGACTCCAAAGCAGAAGAGAAATATCAAAGAAAAGATCATACGGTTATAGCAGAAAGGTTTAAAAGGCCAATGAGAACTTCAGGCCAACCTACAGAAGTCTTACCAAGAGCATTGAATGATAAAACAAAGACGACACTGAATAGCTCAAACACAAGTCATCAATCTGCATTGTCCATCAGGAAGGTGCAGGGAACCAATCCCAGGGGTTCAGGAGCTGCCTCACTTGCAAATGAAGTGCAACTGCAGAGGCAGGATCCTGCAACTAAAGTTTTTGCACAACAAGATCAACAACATATTGAATATGTTTCAGGGGATAACAAGCAAGGCCACTCATGTAAAGAAAGTCAGGCACAGGAAACTGATTCTAACCATCAAAAAATAGTAAACCAAAGAAAGAGAAGAACTTCAGGTATAAATGGTAATGTTTGCGATAGTGAGGGGCTTACCCTTCGCAAACAATTAAAATCAACAGGTGATGGGAATGAGAAGAAACCTCTGAAGGCTGATGAGCAGTCTCACATGAAGAGTAAGAATACTCCTGATGATCATGTAAAATTGCCAACATCTGTTTCTGAGGTCAAGATGAAGACATTTGGAAACAGTGGCTGTCATCAGGGCAATGTTATGTCCCACCGGCATTGCAGCAAACAAGGTTCTGTATTCGGAGCAGATTCAAGAAATGATATATGGCACTGTGAAAATAATAAAACCATGCGATCATCATCCACAGTTCTTTATGGAGCAAAAGATATTGAAACATCAATGCCCTTGAAGGGAGGAGTTGCCCATACCACACAGGATGTTAAGTTTCCCTCCATACAGGGAAACCAGGGCACATCTGGTGCTGGGATATCTTCTGATGATGATGTGCTTGTACAAAAAGTTACTCAAGTTTGTCCTTCTGCTGGATACAATCAGAGTTCACAATTTCAAAAAATGACATCACACACAGAAGACACTGCTGCCTGGAAGATTCCTTCCCCTGATAATTTGGTATTTCCTTTTCTATGCTATATTACCCTTGTTTTGGTATTCCAGGAAACAAAATGACAATTCTCTCTCTCTCTCTCTCTCTTTATTTTCTAGGTTACAGAAGTCTTCTCTATTTACAATTTTATTTTGGTATCACAAAAAATTCTTAATAAAAGCCCATGTGAAGGAGGATGCTTCTGTGGGTGGGACTCAGCATATATCTTATAGCCACATCTTATGAAAATGAATTAAAATGCTGTTGATGTTAATGGTTCTTTTCCTGGCTGGCATACATATTAGATTCCTGGAATGTTAATGCAGTGTTCCGGTTTTTGAGTTGTTCATGGAAAAAGTTATTCTCCTCATCTTCTGTTTCGATTAACTTATGCATTGTGAAGGAATGCTACTCTCATTGTGAAATAGACACTTCCTGATAAGTGTCTTGATTTTTTTTCTTACCTGTAAAGCCAATTTCTTACTTTCTCAAAAAGAGAGAGAGGGTAAACCACTTTTTTTGCAAGTAAGATTGGATTCTTGGTTTCTTAGCTCGGGGATGTGGATGCTGCAAGACACAAACATGTTGACACTGCAATCCCTGCAAAAAAAAGGACACATGATAATGTGGAAAATTTGCACATTTATTCTTGTATTGTAGAAGTAATAGACAAGAAAAGAGAAAGTGGGACACTATGAATTTACGATGAACACCTAAAAGTAGTATAGAAGGAAAAATAATGAGCAATTGCAGGAGATGAAGCTAATGATGGCGCACATTGAGGATTCAACAATGACAAAGAGTGTTGTAAGACAAGTTGAAAACATGTCAAAGTATTCTCTTTTCTTTTGATTCGAAGAGATTGTATGAAGTTCTTCAAATGTGCCGTGTCATGGGGTAACCAATATGTTTTGGACACAGACATTATCTATAAGTGTCCATGCTTTCCTATTTCTTAGTCAAGTGACCTTTAGTTAAACAAAACGAGAAGTGATACTTTTGTAAATAGGATGTCTTGACGAATATCTTTCTGACTAAACGTAGGAGCTGATATCTTGTATAGAATGTTGCCCATTAAATTTATACTGCTTGATAAATGATTATCTGCCATCTGTTAAGAAAAGTGTGCTGTGTTGAGCTAAAAACATGCCTTTGCTTGAAAAGTTCCCATTGTTTTGGTCCTCCAAATTTTGTCTTGTTTTGAAAGTGTTTCATCCTATAGTTTGTATGAATTGCTTGTGTCCTTTACATAGGAACACTTGTCAAATGAAATCTTTATGAGTCTTTCAAACTTGTTAAGCTTTTTGCAGCAGGTGGATATGGACATAGAGTCTTTGTTGAAGTTGGAGGAGTTGTTGGATAAAGAGTTAGAAAGAGCTCAGGAGCTTAGACACAATTGTGAACTTGAAGAAAGAGATGCACTTAAAGCTTATCGAAAAGCACAGAGGGATTTGATGGATGCCAACAGCAAGTGTTCTCATCTGTACGGAAAAAGAGAATGTATTTCTGCTAAACTTCGAGCTTTTATGATGGAAGCTGCCAATTCCTTATGGACTGCCGGTTGGTCAAGTAAAGGCGAAACTGTTTCGGATTTGTTGAAGGATCTTTCAGGAGCTGAGAACGACCTGCTTCTCAGTCTAAGCAGCCAAATGATGAGCAAAGGACATAATTTGGAGATGATTGGGTATGGATCTAATGTTGGAGCAACAGATGCTGATATTTGCCATTCATCCTATCAGCATGTGGGCAGGCATGCCCTCATGTCTGAACCTTACCCTGAACCTGTTGTCCAGACATTACATTCAAAGTTTGTCAATTCACATAATGGAGCAGTTGCTACTCATCAACATAATATGCCAGCAGATGCTGATCAACAGGAATATCTGTTATATGGCATATCTAATCAGTCCAGATTCAAATGCGAGGGGATCAGGGAAAATAGGGTCACTGTTGATGCTGAATTAGGAAGAGGATGTGATGATATTCAGGATTATGAACTTGAAGCGTCCTTGAGGTCTAAACTAGTTGCAAGATTGGGTGTAAAAGGATTTCCAGCAAGCTCTAACAGAAACACAGAAGCAGCTTATGCTACCAGCAAAGTTGATTTCACTGCTACAGATAAAACAAGAACTATTGACATGCACAACCAGATGCAATATTCTTTTTCTAACCCACTGTTGCTGGAAGAAGGAACAAACCAATCATCAGGTATATGATTTACGAGCTTTGATTAATGAACTGACTTGCTAATTGAATTTGTGATATAATGAATGGCTGCGAACTACAGGTTATAGTTATTTTTTTTCTCAAGTTTTTTTAATGATATTGTTCATCTGTCTTTTTTTTTATTTCTTTCATTTTCAATTTACATAATGATCTCTGTTGCTGGTTGTAAAAAAAAATTGAACTCATATCTTTGTCCTGTTCTATATATCAGTTATTTGTTACCTAAGAAATTATGGGAGATTCACAATTTACCCTGTGACCAAGGAACAATCCTATCAGTTATTTGATACCTAAGTAAGTCAGGGATATTAGGAATAATTATTTCCTTGATTTTTCACTTGAACATCAGATGAGAATGAAGGAACAACTAATGGAGGCCCAACCAATGCAATTCCACTTGTCTGGCTGGCAAACCGATTTTATTTATGGATGGAACCAATTAGTGGGTGGGTTCAAAGGTGGGCCCACTTCCATCAAAATATTCTTAAAAGCCAACACTTAAATGATTTTGGCATCCTATAAAAGGCACAAGATTCGAAGATACTGTGTATTTTATTGTATTTTTCTATTCTTATAATTGATTAATACCACCATCCCTCATTGTGAAAAAAGCAGAACAGATTTTTTTTATTGGGTAACTTTATCACTAGCAATTATATGCTTGTAGTTATGTGAACTCTAATTCTGTTAGTAAATTCCTGCAAACCAAACTAGTGAAGATAGTTTTAAAATATAAAAATCTGACTGAAAAATTCAATGTGTTGGTATCCTATCTTTTCAATTAAATTCCATAAGTTAAACAGTCCATCAGAGCATAAGCCAGCAAATTTATTTACTTTGGACAAACATGCGGGATGATTAGGAGGAAAACTTGGAGGTTAAATTTAAAAATTTCAAAAATCTAGGGCTGCAACTATTGCATAGGACAATAGCATAGATCAACAGCTATAAAGTATGAAATCTTGCCTTATGTTCAGTGGTTGTACGAGGTGTTGATTGAAAGGGAAAAAAAAAAAGACTGGGCTAAAGCAAGGAGTTGCAACAGAACAAAAAAGAGATATTTTGCGCGTAAGTAAAAAAATTGTAACACAATCATGCTACATTGATTTGGAATATTGTGTCCTAAGAGGAGCATTTTAATCTAATACTTGCATTTTGGTCCAACAGTAATAACTTTTATCTTTTTCAACTTTACTCATAACTAGTGTACTTTTGTGTCTTTCATACATTATAAGAAGGATTTTACCCAAGCATTGCATTGATAACTGTAGTTACTATATCCATATGTCTTAATTATTTTAATGTAGCCGATTATCAAAGGGAATTTCTTGTTTCCTTCATGTGTAGAGAAGTTTAATGGATGTATGCTTTCACTGGCACCAGTTCATGATCAACTTCCAGGGAATGTAGTCTCCCTTTATGGCGAATCTTACTTGAACATAAGTCCTCATGAATGCGGCATAACTCAGGCGTCTATTTGCTCACTACATTGTTCAGTCCTCCGTATTGTATCCAAACATGCGAAATTCATATTGCCAGAATCAAATATCTCTTCTGAAAGGGCCCTTAATGTCAATTGTTATGATAGCATGCTGTGTGCTGCTGTAGATAATATTACTGAATACAAAAGCATACCGTCAAAATTGATGAATGTGGATTCTTACACGAGTTATCTTGCGATTGATCCATTCTGGCCATTTTGTATGTTTGAACTTCGAGGAAAATGCAACAATGAAGAATGTCCATGGCAGCATCTCAGATGGCAGAGCCATAGGAATGGGAAGCATGCTGGTTGTACTACCTTTGGTTCAGGTGATCATGGAATTTGACTTAGATGTATTCTTGTTAATTCAAATTAAGTTTATGCTCTTTTCTTATTCTGCAGATGGTCAATTTGGCAATTTATCGAGTTTTGGAAAATGTAGTGATGACCCCAAATCATCACATGGATATCTCGATATATTGCCAATTCCAGCATACTGGATTGGGTCAAATCTTGTAAGAGCTGAAACTCAGTTATCAGGGTTTTTGCTGTCTCGAAGTAATTGGCAATATCGGCAAATGAGTTTTTGCACTTCCTTCGGTTTACCCTTTCCCATCGAGAGGCTTCTTCCACCAGATGCACCAATTTTACATGACTGGGGGTGCCATGCAGATGATGATGATAACACAAAGATGCTTTCATCATATCTCCAAAGTCAAGATGGCACAGGGGTTTGTTATTCTTTTTGCTCTAATACTGTTGTCTTATCAGTCATTTTTGTTCTTGTTATTCTAGTTGTCAACAAATCTTTAGTTGACTAATATCACACTCACTGTGAACACCTCAATGTCAACACCCAAAAATTCTTTTTCCCTTCAAGCTTATGCTTGAATCGTGCCCTTCACAAATGGACTTATTTATGTAATCTTAGTTTTCCTTATTAAAAGTGGCCCGGTGATTTACCACTAATTGCCATTTTATGGTCAGTCCGCCACCTACTAGCTCTTCCATAGTGTACATAGCTCGTTATAGTTTCTGTAGACACTAGTATTTTTTTCCATTAATAAATCTGATCACGGCCCAAAACTGTGAGTGCCTTCTGTGATCATGTCAAGGTTTTTTTGTTCTGATTCTGATGAGCTGAAGAACATGTTGAGTGCTCCCCATCGCACCGTATATGTGCACCAATGGCCTAGTTCTGTTTTGAAGGTCATAACAAATTCACAAAATACATATTTTTCTGTCTGACTTCATATTATTTCTTTTTAACTAGAGACATATTTCCCATGGCTTGACTGAGCCTGAACGATCTTTGGAGCTGGCAATTGACCTTTTCAATATGAAGGAGAATAAATCACTTGGAAGGAAGAAGGTTAGATATTTGTGAGATTTCATGGTATCTGGTTCAGTTTTGTGGGTTTTTTTTGCCTCATTTTTTCATTTTAAAATTCAGTTCTTTCATTCTTCCCCCATTTATAATTTCAGTATTAACTTAGGTATGTGTCATTTTATTGAAGACAAATGCCATTTTTGTCATTCCATAAACTGGTTGCTTGTTATCATTTTACTTCTAATCACTTCAATTTTGCAGTCCCTATTTGTATTGTCACGTTCTCTTGAGGCAAATCCAAAATCTATTGTACTTTGGATTGTTTATCTTCATATATACTATAGAAAAGAGAAGGATGTTGGAAAGGATGATATGTTTCATCTTGCGGTAAGTCACAGTATGATTTTTCCTTGGTTGTTCATTGCCTCGTTCTTCACTAAATCATGGTCTGCTTTGTAGTGTTTATTTTCCTTGAGAAAATTACATTTTACCCAATTAGAGCATGTGATTGTTTCTATCTGTAGCCTAATGGACTAGTATCTTCTAGTAATATTCATTAGATCTTCCTAGATTTAGAGGTTATTTGAATTTTGTTCTCTTATTGAGGGAGTGTTTTGTTCTATTTTCGTAGATGAAAACTTCCTAGAAATCCAACTTTTCTAGGAAAGTTTTTAAATTGACATTTTTGTAGGTAGATTTCCATTTATCGTAATCTTATTTGGTATTCTAGTTTTTACTTCTTCTTGATACTCAATAACTAGTTAAAAAACGAAAATACCTTTTCTTTTTTTTAACGATGGTGGACACAAATGATGGTTGAGGTTGTCCGATGGCAACTTCCAACCAGCGACCACCCTCAGAGTTGTCTAGCAACCATTGTTGATCACTTGTCAGAGTTGACTGTTGGTCGGTACTGTTCATCACCGCTGGAGCTGGCTGCTGGCTTACTTACCGAAGTTGGCTGTCGGTGACTTTTGACTGTTGGCCATCACAGTTTGCTGGTGATGACTTCCAATTGTCGGTTGGAGTTTGTCGGCGGAGGCAATGGTTGACGGTCACCGGTGGTAGTCAGCGGTACGATGGTATGAGTTATAGATATTGCTTGATTTTTTAAAATAAAGCTTACTTGTGGCTTTTGGGATTGGGTTGGCTTGTAGATTTTTACACATGTTCTAATTGTTGGCATTTGGACAGAAGCTGGCGATTCAAATTACGTTTGGTTTGACTTCGGGGTCAAAAAAGATTCTCACCAGAATTTGAGCAAAAGTCCAACCAAATGCCCCCTTAGATTATGTAGGTTGTGCTTAGTTACTGCAGAATTTCCATCCCCTTCAATTGCACAATGGTTTATCATCCCAAATGCTAGAAGTACATTTCTTGGAGATTTTTGAAGAATGATGGGATTTGTCATTTATTCATGAAAACACACAGAATCTGTGGGCAAGAGATCTTCATTAAAAAAAAAATTTGCATAAGACTTCTTTCTCATGCAATAGAAGTTGTCAAAGTTACTTATCCTATAATTTCTTGTAACATTCCTTTTTGTTTTTTGTTTGGTTTAATTTTCATGTGTAACTAACTAGCCAGAACAATTTATAAAGGGCATTGCTCTGATTGTCAACAGCGACAGTTTAAAAAACTGTTGAACTTCAAAGATAATTTGAGCAAGCTTCACAGTGGGGAGGCAGAAATCCACTAGATGGCTATTTTTTTTCATGTGGTTACCACTCAAAAAAAATCATGTGACCACCACATCAGGATAACACTCATGTTCCTCACTTCTTGTGCATAGCTAGAATTTGTTGTCAATAATGTAATATATTTTGAATTTTGTTTCATACTCAATACATTCATGGATTTGGATGGCTGATGGCACCTGTGAGGTCTGTAATCCGTATATACATGCCTAGGACTGGTTCAAGTCTTTTGGGTGGTGGTGATTTGAGGCCTAGAGCAGGAAGTGGGCCTCTCGTTGCATAAGCATTGGATCTTGATTGTTATTAATTGATCTATAGAGTGGATGGAAAGTTGAGCACTGAAAAGCTCAAGCCAGGGTTTTGCAATGTGGATCGAGCATCTTTAGACATACAAATATATGGCTTATCTTAGGTGATATCATGATAGTACCTGTTGATTATGTTAGAAAAGAGAATCTATTTGCATTACTGGAGTAGTTACATATATATAAGAGTGACTTCCTTACATTGATATCTATATAACTCATCTACCTATTTAATATTCCCTTTCAAGTTGAAGTACAACTTGTTACATGAAGACTCAAACACTCCAATACCGAACTCTTTTGTAAATATGTCGGTTGACTACTCTAAAGATTGAGTATATGGATTATCAATGATTTTGGTTAACACCATATTCTGTGTATAATGACAATTCATCTCTATATGCTTAATGTATTCATGAAAGGTATATGTTTGATGTGTTCATGAGATGTGCAATGAATATTACGATCTGACTATCATAATACATGGACATAGGTACTTCCATAGGGAAGTCAAACTCTGTTAATAAAGACTTAAGTCATATCATCTCACATGTTGTTTGAGTCATGGACCTATGTTCCAACTCAACACTCGATTCAGACACCACATTATATTTATTGTTCCTCTATGTGACCAAGTTATCACTGACGTAGGTACAATAATCTAAAGTAGATTTTCTATTTCCTTTATCACTTCCATAACTACAGTCTAAGAAGACTTTAACACGTAAATGGTCATGTCTTTCGTATATCAATCCTCGACCAGGGTTACTCTTAACGTAAGCAAGAACACGAAGAGTACCTTGCTAATGTATTGTTCTAGGTTCACGCATAAACTAACTTAAAAGTCCTATTGCATCATCAAATACCTTTGATGAACTATCTCAAACATTAGGACTTTGATCAATGGAAGTATTTTGTGGTTTGCATCCCAAAAGGTCGGTCTCTTGTAGAATGTCAAGTATATGCTTCCTCTGAGATAGCATCATTTTGCCATTGATATAAACAAACTCTATGTCCAAGAAATACGTAGGTGTCCTAATATCTTTTGTAAGAAAGTGTTGTCAAAGATACTACTTTATCTTACTAATGCCTGTGATGTCACTACCTATCAGGACAATATCATCTACATAAACTACAACAAATATATAGCCACTTGATCGCTTTTTGATAAATACTAAGTGATTAATAGTACATCTCAGAAAACCTTGACATGCACAACTGTATTAAATATTTGAAACTACACATTTGGACTTTGCTTTAAACCATACAAGCCTTTTCTAAGAGGGCATACACGATCCTCCCTTTGAGTGATATATCTTAAGGGTTGCTTCATAAAAATCTGCTTAACTAAATTATTATACAAAAAAACATTCTTTACATCGAGTTGACACTGTTGTTAGGACTGATTGATAGTAATGGAAAACAGTACCCGTATAGAGTTGAGTTGGGCTACAGGCGAGAATGTTTGGGTATAATCAACTCTACATGTTTGTGTGAAACCTCTAGTCACAAGATGAACTTTGTGTCGTTCCACCGATTCATTTGGCTTGTACTTGACAACGAACTCTCACTTGTAGCCAACTTCACTTGTTTCTTTAGGGTGAGCAACCAGGTTCGA
This sequence comes from Posidonia australis, assembly GCA_024699735.1. Lineage (NCBI taxonomy): Eukaryota > Viridiplantae > Streptophyta > Magnoliopsida > Alismatales > Posidoniaceae > Posidonia > Posidonia australis. The sequence continues at coordinate 13,935 of JAMKQA010002654.1, forward strand.
TGTGTTACGGGGTACTAATGTTTGCATTTCTTCGTCTATAGCTACTTTTTAGTATAAAAGGAGTGCGTCATGGTAGTTCTTGGGAATAGTGTTTGCAAATATGGATAAGGCAAACTGATGAGAAGAAGAGTGAAAACAATCATAGGAAACAAATATAGAGATGGGATGAGCAATAGTAGAATGTGTACTTTTTCGAAAGACTATAAGAAGATGAAGTTTTGACGGTGGTAGATCCACAGACGTAGTGGCTGGATTTGATTCAATTGGAGGTGGCTGTTGACAATGATGATAATCTTGCAATGGATGAGGCAAATATTATTCTATAGATGTATCGTCACTCTCTAAGTGGTAAGATCCCTCATAGGTGGTAGGTGAGGAATGCCACTTGAAGAAGACTCAGTGGACTTAAAATAGGATTTGGACTCAAATGTAACATTAGCAAACACAAAATACCGATAACTAGGAGGATGATGATACTTGTAATCCTTCTGAGTTTAAGAGTAACCAATAAAGATACGCTTGAGTTTTCTGGGTGCTAACTTGTCTAGTCCTGTAGTGAGATCTTGAACAAAGACAACACAATCAAATACTTATGGACGTAGAGAAAACAACTCCTTATTGGGATTAAATTGTCTGAGAGGTACCTCTCTTCTAAGTGGAGTGAGACATTTTATTTAAGGCATACAACAGTAAGAACAACATGAGACTACAAGTATTTTGGCATTTGTATGTGTAATATAATGGCGTGAGCCACATCCACAATGTGTCTGTGTTTCTGCTTGGTCACCTTATTTTACTGAAGTGTATGTGCATAAGAAGTCTGAAGAAGAATACCCAAGGATGCATAATAACTCTAAAGATTATTTTAAACAAATTCCAAGGTATTATTTGAAATTTTTTTGGAGTAACAACAAATTGATTTATTATTTCTGCAAAGAAATTTCTAACATTAAAGTCATTAAGTTTATCTTTAAGAAGAAAGGTCTGAGATGCTCTAGAATAATCATCAATAAACATGATATTTTATCTAAACGTAATAACACATGAAACAAGAGCAGGATCGTAAATATTACACAATGAATCAATTTAAATTGACCTTGAGTCATGGAAAGTGATCGAGGTTTGTAGGTAGCATGACGATACTTATCTAACTGACAAGATTCACAATTAAAGGATTAAACTGAAATCCACGGAAAAGCTTATTGAAGTTTCCGATGAGATGGGTGACTCGGATGATAATGTCACAAAAGTGCTGACTCCATAGATGAAGCAACAGACGCAAGTCTATGAGGTATCTTATCATGAATCAGCAGGTATACATTATGTCAATGCTTATGGTCCAAATCAATCTTTTTGTTTGCAAATTCTAAAAGGTACAATAGAAGGGAAAAAGGTCATACAATAATACAATTGTTTTGTTACGACATTACTAGATAATAACTTAATGGGAAAGTCTAATACATATAGGACTTTATCAAGATGGGTATGAGAGGAAGCTTGAATAACTCCTTTGCCGTACTTGACAACTATGACCATTGGTGACAACAATAGAGCTTATATCGAACATATGGGAAAGGTATGTGAAAAGGGTCCGAGAGAGGCTCTAGAGTCTATTATAGAGGAATCGTCCCTAGAAGTTAAGAGAGCATTGGTAATTGAAGTGGTGGCATAGGAGTTATTAGCGTTGGACTGATTAACTTGCATCAGAAGGAATATGTCATAATCGGTCTTAGAGATATTCACTGTTTGTGGCAGTTGACCAGGAGAATTTGTCTCAGTATGGTTAGTCCAATGCTTTGTTCCAATGCCTATCAGCAGTATGGTTAGTCCTCTCACAATTATCACATCGGTGGGTCTTATCAACAGAATGGGTGTCCTGACCTCCTCCAAAGGATCTGCTATGACCACGATCTCTACCACGACTTTTGGTCAAGGAGATTATAGTCGACTAATCCAGCCTCGAAAAAAGTAGAAGTGTAGCAATTGAAATTTGCATGGTACGTGAAAAAGCGGAAGTGTAGGAATTGTCTCAACCTTGAGGATCTATCTATGAATTTGAGATGAGAGACTAGGGTTGAGTTTAACAAGAAAGATTGCAATGGTCATCTCTTCCCAGTACTCCCTCATCCTCAAAATGACAACTACAAATGGCCCAACTCGTCAAGTTGGGATTGAAGAATACTGTAGCTCTCTTGAATTGAGAGCTCTCTCTGTTAATAAGTAAGCAATTGCTTGTAGATCTTGAAAATTTTGGCAATGTTCTTCTCATTGTCATATGTATTGCGCATTGTGTCCTAGATCTTCTTGACCGGCTTGAGAAGCATCATGCTGTGGGAGACCTTCTCATCCATACTATTAACTAATTAAGAGATTATTGCACAATCAGCTGCCAACTAGTCCTCGTAAGTGGTATCTTTCTCTTCAAGTGGAGGATATGTAATATGCCGTATTTTCTTACGTACTCTCAAAAATATCTCAAATGCTTGAGACCACAATACGTATTTTCTTCCTATCTAACTTTACCAAGGTGGTAGAGAGACCTCTAATCTAAGCATCATGTGAGATGGCTATAAAACACTGAAAACAGATCTGATTGGCACCGAAAAATTCACTGAAACGGGTAGAAACTGTGTGATTTTAACCTGAAAACTACAGAAAACTTTCTGGATAGCATATATCCAGTCAAAAAATGCAATAGACGTTACACCTAGGGCACACACACAACCCTGGGTCTATCCACAATGCAACTGAAACGGAGGCAGCCTAAAACATAATTGGACAATCAATGATCGGCTGCACACAGCCACTGGTTGCCCTAGAAGTCACCTGCGACGATGGAGGAGGAAGACGGAGATGGTGCTGCTGCTGATGGAATGCCTAGCGGGGCCTGGGGTGGCTGGAAGAGGTGCTAGGCAGGCCTGGACTGCCGCCTGGATGGCGGTGGGCTGGTGGGTAGCCGTGGGTTTTGTGCGGGCTGGTGGGTAGCAGTGGGTTTTGTTTATTTTCTCTTTTTTGTTTTTTTCCTTCTTTAGGTTAGGATTATTGCTCTGGTACCATGTTGATCAGAAGAGAAAAGAGAATTTATTTACATTATTAGAGTAGTTACGTATATACAGGTGACCCCCTTACACTGATATTCATATAACCTATCTAGCTATCTAATGGTACCTTTTGGTTTTGACTTTTGAACTATCGGACCAATGCAGGCACTAGATATCCACATCCTGAGAAGCACTACCCTGTTTGGCATTCTTCTTTACCTTTTTTGCTTGAACTTATTGTTAGTATATTGTGAAGAAATTCTAACGTGAATGGTTCACAGAATATCCTGTGGTTTGACAAAAGAGATGAATTCTCGTTTCTGTGTGAAGTTTTTGTTGCTCATTTTAAACTTGACTTTATATTATTTTCATTTTTTTGATATTAATGCAGTCTTCTCTTGAGTATCTGCAAATTTGATGAGGTCTTATAACATTGTGCTGACTTCTGAATGCCTTGAGATGGATTGCTGACTTTCTGTCTTTGTGATTTTGGATCGTTTAGTGTTTTGGGCTTTTGATATTTAAAGGTATGTGGTTACTGTTATAATTTTGTTCTATAGGTGCAACACAATGAAGGATCATATGAGCTATGGCTTATGTACATTAACAGTCGGATGCAGCTTGATCATCGGATTAATGCCTACACTGATGCAATATCTGCACTCTCTCGTAAGGAACGCTCTGACAACACGGATGGTGATTATAATAGTTCATGCATTTTGGACCTTTTCTTGCAGATGATAGATTTGTTATGCATGTCTGGGAAGGTGGAAAATGCAATTTCTAGAATTCATGGACTTCTAAATGCTTCAACGGATGAGAGCGAATCTTGTCTGATTTCAAAGATTTTTCGATATTTGATAGTTTCTGATAGATGCATCTTTTGCATTTGTTGTACATACGTAATACTTTACAGGAAACTTCCTGAAGTTGTTATACAGCAGCACGAACTTGTTAAAGATCTTCCTTTTGGAATTGAGTGGCCGTTTATTCAGTTAACAAGCAGTGAGAAGCACCAAGCGGTGGAGTTGATGAAAGTAGCTTTAGATGCAGTGGATATGGATGCTGAAGTTCTCTCTAATGGAAAAGAGTGCTTTCAAGGAGCTGTTCTTAGGTCGGCACACTTTTTGGCCGTTAGTCATGTTAAGTTTTCTGTGGCAGTTGAAGGCTTCGATAGCACTACTGATTTGTTGGTCAAGTATCTCAGTAAATATCCAACATGTATTGAGCTTGTCATGCTATCAGCTCACTATAGGAAACTTTTGAAGAATGAGTCGACCATTGAAATGTTTGAACAGGCTTTGCATAACTGGCCAAAGCAAGCCCCTGGTATACAGTGTCTGTGGAACCAATATGCAGAATATGTTCTGGAGTGCAAGTGTTTTGATATTGCAAATGAGCTAATGGTTCGCTGGTTTCATCTTTTTTGTAAAGTGGAGGAATCACAGATTGTGGGAAGCAAGGATAGCTTGTCTAGTTCTGTTGAATTACCTGCTTTGTCATTAGATAATGATGGCTTCCATCCTAACCAAGAAGATATCACTTTTGGTTTGCTTAATCTTTTCCTATACATAGTGCTGCAGAAAGACAGGGTCAAAGCACAGCTAGCCATTAATGAAGCACTGAAACATGCTGCACCTGGTTGTTTCAAGCATTGTGTAAGAGAGCATGCTGCATTCCTTTTTCCTAATGGTATGGTCTCTACCCACAATGGAGAGGCTTTAGGTCTTTTAAGTAGTTACATAGGCGATATTAGGTCTTCTGCTTTTGTGCAACCGTTGACCAGGGAAATTTTCAGAAATATAAAAAAACCAAGAATTAGACATTTGATTAACAACTTTTTGAGTCCAGTTTCACGAGATTGTTCTCTTTTGAATTCTTTTCTTGAAGATTGCTATGGGCCTTTGCTTCTACCCGAAGAGTTTGATGAACCAAAGGATCTAGTTGATTGTACTGAATACCTGATGGAAATTTCTCCGGCCAACTATAAGTTGGCTATTTCGGTGCACAAAGTAGCTAGTAGAAAATTTGGACAGTCTGGTATGTCATCGGCTTCTATCTTGTTCTGGGCAAGTTCTCTTCTTGTTAATTCTATTTTCCAGGCCCTTCCCGTTGCTCCAGAACAAGCATGGGTAGAGGCAGCAAGATTACTCAGTGTCCTGGAGGTTCCTGATATCTCTGAGAGATTTCATCGGCAGGGTTTACTGGTTTACCCTTTCTCTGTTAAGTTGTGGGAATCCTATTATAACCTGTCAAAGATTACTGGGAATGCCAGTCTTGTTGTAGAGTCTGCTAGAGAAAAAGGTATTGACTTAGGCTAAAGTGGTAATAATTTCTGCATTTTGGTCATACCTGACTGAAATGTTGCAATGAGCTGCTTTCTTTTGGCGCTGATAAAGTTTCTTTGGCAACAGCTCATGGATGTATTAAATGATCTCTTTGAACTGAGAATTATGGGTCTGTTGCATCACTAATGAAATAGTGATTATTTCCAAGCAGAATCATCTTGATTTGAAAAAATAAAGCTCGGATTTTTCAGGGTTTCCACACTATTACATAGGGCCTGTGGCATGTTGTAAATGATGCAGTTCCACCTAACTAGTGGCAGACAAGGGATCTTTTTTGGCACTGAACTAATGGCATGTTGTAAATGATGCAGTTCCACTGAACTAGTGGCAGACATGAGTTACTTATCGATATTCAGATGCAAGCTTAGGTTAAAGTGGAAATAGTTTCTGCATTTTGATCACCCTTGATTGAGATGTTGGGATGAGCTGCTTTCTTTTTGGCACTGATAATTTTTCTTTGGCAACAGCTAAAAAATTTACTTTGCGAAGCATATACAATTTTGTGAGATACGTGAGGGTTGGTGCCCTTTCTTATATAGTGTAGTGTCGTATAGGCTTTTTTGGGTATATAGGTATAGATTGTTGTGCTGTTCATTTTAGTCATACTTGTATAATTGTAACGATGAACTTATCTTAATGAACGGCACCTGGTTAATTTGATGTTTAGTGTTGCTCATTTGTGCGTTGGTCGATCTTTTTGAATTTTTTTATGTTTTATAGCATATGCGTACAGCGTACTGGCTACTGCCACATGAACTGAATTCGGACTAGCACAATTTGCCACTACTGTAGTAACGGGCACCTTGCGGGAAGTATTTCCTTTGCAAATAGAATTAGCTATTGTCTTTCCTAGATATGGAAATCGGATCAGGTCGGTCCTGAGTCGTCAGACCTAGTTGGGGTTCGGTGCGGTTCGGGCCCGAAAATCCCAACCGTGAGTTGGATCAGGCCACGGCTTGATCCGCTTTGGTCTGTTTACTAAGGTCAATTTGGCTTGTGAAACAGTCTGGGCCAAGTAGGCTCCCTTACAGAAAAAAAAAAAAGCTGGCACATCATCCTAGCGTTCCAGGATGGCGTACCTAGTTGGCGCATTAGTCTGGTCCAAAGGACCGTTGCACAATGGCTACATATATGGTTGGCATGCAACAGTTATAACACTAGTTAAAAAAAAAAATAAATCCTATCCATTTATCCTTTAAATATCTCCTTACCTCGTTCATTTTTTTTTACAATTCAATCTTCTCTTCTCTTCTTTTCTTCACTACAACTTTCTTCTAACTTTCAAGTGAAGATTTTCAAGTGAAGATTTTGCTGTTTGGCTTTAGATCCGTCCCGTCTTCTACTCTCCAGTCTCCACGCAACACTAGTTGAGTCAACAACTAAAAAATTTTTCTACTTAAAAGATTGATACGATGCAGTTGATCGTCTTTAAGGATTGAGCCTGAATTCTGAATCAGAAGAAGACGATGATGCGGCATTAACTTCAACAGACAGAACAGACTCTACAATTGAATAAATATTGATGTAACATTGTAAAAATAAAAAATGTAAAAAAAATAATGTAAATATCTTTTGTATTTTTTAATGTAAAAAAAATAATATATTTAAAATATTTTTTTATTAATAAAAAAAATAATTTTAAAAATAAAATTTAGACCAACTGACCTATGCGACCCGACCTGGTCCTTAGACGAGCCATGGTCTATGTCGGGTCCATGACCTTCAAAAGGAGGTCCGACCCAAACCTAGGCAGACCCTCTATTTTGTGGACCGAGTCAACCCGGATTGACACGGTTTCCACCTCTAGTCTTCCCCAGGCAATAAAATGCCTCTGCAGATCGAAATAATGTTGTTATGATTGCCAGTGGCCGTTACGAGTTTGCGACTTCTCTTCGTCTTTAGGAACTATTAAGCCAAGATATCAAAGCAACTACCAGTACACTTATGCACTTTCATATCTTTTTTTATAGATGGAATTACTTGGTTATGATGGCCACCATCAAGTGAAAAGTTTACAAAATTTAGGACGACCTCATAAGATAGTTTTCAAACAGTCCAACAGAAATCCAAAATATTACAGAAGTCCAAAATTTACGCACTTTCATATTCTCACTCAACCTTTTATTTTCTCGTGACACTCACCAGTCACTTTATAAAATCGATGTTTTCGGCGCCACATCCGTGTATTCTATACTCTTTGAACAAGTTAGTATTCCATTCTCTTCTGGTCCTAGACATGTGGGACGATAAAGAGATAACAGCGTTATCTTTTGATAGTCCTCTTCATTCCTCAGCCTAATAATAGATCACTCCTTTTTCTCTCCCGAAATCATGGACTTCCATGTTATTTCATATTAAATTTCTTTTAGATCATTCTCCGAGATATACTGGGTAAAGCCAAACCTGGGCTTTCATCATCTCATTTGAACCAGTCTTCAAAAAAGTTCAGACGGTAAAGAACAACTTATCCAAAACAAATTAATGTGACACTATTGTGTAATGAGTTCAATCTCCTCGCTATAAACAATGCAATTTTTTGCTGGCTGTTCAAGGAGCCAGGCTCTATTTATTGGGCGCTTGCCCGGCTGTACCAACAAATATGAAAACCCAAAAATGGTCACCCCCACACAACTTTTGTGTATAAAAAAAAGGGGGGTAAAGTGAAATCTTAGCGGAAACCACCCTCCACCCAGTAAGAACCTGATGATTTCCCATTAGTACTGTCAGAAACATTTGAGGAACTTTGGTAGTGATAGTTGTAGTTGTCGTCCTTTGCGTCATCCCAACCAGCCCAGTTATCCCCATTGTTTCGGCTACCTTTTCCGGACTGGTCCTTTTCTTCACCTTCCCAATCATCCCAGGAGTTTGATGAGTTGTATTGCCTATTTGAAGAATGGGTTTCGGAGGAATTGCAGCCCTTATTGTCGTGTTGAAACTCCTGATAGTAACCATTTTTCTCAGTCTCGCTTCGCTGCCAATAATCTCCTTTCCTATCATTGCCCCCTTCCTTGGTGTACTCCTCAACTTTCTGAGATGCAATAGCCATGACACCCTTCATGATTCCCCATGTCTTCTGCCTTATCTCAGTAGTTTTTGTGGTGACTACATTCACTGTTTGATCATAGCCTCCCTCTTTAACCTGCAATATAAATAGGTAAATGTGTTTCTATGTAATTTATAAATGCAACAGCAACGATCGAATAAACAATCTCAATTGCCAATGAATACCTTAGAATATCTTCAGCATCAAACTAAATAATATTACAATATTATTCATATACTTGTTCATGTGTTTCTCCAGTCATATCTTTGTTGAAAGATGATTACAGACTGAAATTATGATAGCTACAACACATAATATAATTCTGCGACATCTTCCAAATGCACCTTGAAACAAGATTGCCACTTAATCACATGAAAATACTTCAAATTGAAAGTAGTATGTGTTTGATGACAAGTATGCTATCAGAATGCTCTGAAAATAAATTTCTGACCATTATGCAATCAGATATGTACAGTTTTTGGATTTTTATGTATAACGAAATTCCTCATCCTTCTCAAAAAAAAACTCTGGCACATACCTTAGAAGTAATTTCCTTGGTGCCTGCTTGAACAACAGTAGCAGCAGAAGCTGCAACAAGGGAAAGTTGGCCCAAACCCTAGTAACACCAATTGAAGAAGAAAATAATTTGCAATAATTAATGTGCAAACAAATTTGCTGATTAAGTATAGAAATGGTAATTTTTCCAAAAAGAATGGTAATCAAGACAATCTTGTAGAGTAGAGACTTAAGTAGATCTGTACATCAATGGTAAGAAGGATAAAGGACCAAATATCTAGATCAAAATAAATAATAACAATATACGAGAGCCGTAAATTTAGGATTTGGGTTAATAATTTAAACCTATTAGGACTCGTTAGATCTTAACCCGTTAGCTTAAAATATTAATGGATCGGATCATTGGTGAAATATGTCACTCCACCCGTTAGCCGGTTACTATTGAATAATGATATGTATTTTATATCTTAATAGATTGGATGTCGATCTACTATTGTTTAAAAACTTATAGATTCTTAAATTTATTAGATGGGTAAGCTTGTAGAGTATTATAAAACGTTTTTACGTAAAGATAATAGAAATCAAACTCTTCTGTTGTATAAAATTAGTGAATTTTTAGGTATAATTTTTTTTATTTTTTAGATAAATACTTGAACCATCTTAACTGGTTAACTTGACCCAACTCATTTTTTTCCAAACGGGTTAGGTCCGGTTACGGGTGAAGGAATAAAAGAATGGGTTATCACTCGACCCGTAACCCGTTAGAAAGAAATACGTTGGATAATGGATTGACATTCAAGTCAACCCAACCTGATATGTTGACAGCCTTAGGAAATGGTGTTTGGCAAGTGTCATCAACATAGAGCTTCTACATGTTGTGGAGGCTAAAAAGTAAAGACAATGCCTATTCCATGAACTTATAATGAAACTTTGGTTAAAAAGAAAGAAAAATATTTGCAAATAGCAAACTGATGAATTTCCATGATATAAGGTTTTGTTTTAACTTAGTTGTTAATTGTTATGATAGAGTATATCGATAGAATGATATATTGTAAAGAATGAATGTATCACATAAGATCCAAGTATATTATAGACAACAAGCATGCATACGAGAACCAAAAGCCAGAAAAGAAAAACATAGAAGCAAGCAACATATTACAAAACAAAACCAACAATTCAAAACCAGTTTTCACCTGAGAAACAACCGACACAGTATCCCTGATCACGTCCCTCTGCGAACCGTTCCTCTGCCTCGCCACAGGCCCTGGAGACGACCCGAATCCGACATACTTCCCGCCCTGCGACGGCGGGATTCCCTCGGGCCTCGCCTGATTCTCCTCCATCTTCCTGGCAAAATAACTCTCCTTATTCGCCGTCGACGCCTCCAGCTGCGCCCTGGTATAAATATCCTCTGTCGATCTCGACCTCCCGGAC